>JAMPIV010006704.1:5000-17500 GCA_024509875.1 Oreohelix idahoensis
CTTCAGCTTTGTTCATGCTGAGTTAAGTTCAGATTAACAGTAATTTGGGGTTAATAAAATAACAGGGTATGAGAAAATAGTTTTGAAAATGTAAATGATTTATTAAAGTGGACTATTTGTCTTATAGATGGGAGACAAGAAACAGCACTATTGTGCTTAGATGGTAAGGGAGATAACTATTTTAGACTTTAATATTTCCTAGGTGTACATAATTCTGCTTTATAAAATTAGCATAACAATTGTTTTTAATAAGCTAGAAGTAACAGAACATAGCAATTGAGCATAAACCACTAAGGGAGATAACAATATTGATAGCGCCCTTTACAGTTAAGAGAACGCAGAGCAGAGTAAAACGCACGTGAAAAGTGAGCGAAATATAAACAGTTATGTAGCACAGTTCACGGGGTTGACAAAGTAGGGTTAAAAGCGTGAAAGGTGAGATTAGGTGAGTGAACTGGGGATCATGGGAATAAATTGAAGGGGAAAAGAGATTAGTCCTACCAGAGAAGTTGACAGAGCAAGACGTGCCTTGCTGGGCCGTCTGTTAAGTTTTTTCTGTGCTTCCAGGATTTTTTCGTGTGTGTTAGCTTAGCTGTGTTAGCTAGGCTAACTGTTGTGACTCTTGTTTAAATTTCAATTTGGTCTAGTACCAAGAAGAAAAGAAAAAAATGTCAGCACCATCCGTGCCGGTTATAATGATAAATAGAGAGAATGATTTAGAGGGGGGAGACGTGCATAGGAAAGGCACTCTTGTTATTACCATCTCAGGGCCACAAGCAAATCGTGCGTCCTACTCTCTTTTAACTAGCATCCTAGCCGGACCAGCCGGGGTTGGAACCAGTGGCATCGCCACCCTTTATAGATTTTCTGGGCCCTTCAAGTGGTTCGCCACTTTAACGGCAGCGGCCCAGATGAGGCACTATGCAGGACTTCATGGGAAAAAGTTAGAGTGGTCGAATCCCCAGATGACGGTATACATAGAGCATCTGGATAAGGAAAAATCCAAGGGAGTTCTGCATTGGATCCCTCCGACGATGAAGGCGGAGGCAGTGCAAAGGATTGCGGCGGCAGTATCAGGCGACAAAGATGCAGAGGTGTCGCGAATAAAAGTAGCACATGACGAATTGAACTTTTTTTTCAAACCTTCAGCACACCAGGTGCCGCACTTTGTCCACCTAAAAATGGAAAACGAAGGTGAGAAGCTTCAGAGAGTGTGGATAGCCCTTCCAGGGCGTAGAATACAATGCTCCATTTGCGGTCTTGACACGCACTGGGTCAGCCAGTGCCCAAGGAGGCGGGGGGCCACCACCCAAGGTAAACAAACCAGGGAAGAGGAGGCGGCAGAAAATAAAACACCGGCGGAACAGAACCACCGGGATGAGAGCCCCGCGCCAGGAAACACCGCACGAGAGAGCCCCGAGCCAGAAAACATTATGCGAGAGAGCCCCGCATCAGAGAGCCCTGAACTTGAATCGGGCAGAAGCGAAATCGATTTTCAAGATGTACTTTCCAAAAAAGGTGAGAAAAATAGAAAGAGGCTTTTAAAACAGGCAGCTGGGCCTGTTAAGCCAAAAGAAGTGAGGCGGAGCAATAGCAATTCGCCTAAAAAACATTCCCCAAGTAGGACAGCCCTACCAATATCGCCTAGGGCGGCCATGTCACCTTCCCCGAAGAAAGGCTCGTCAACACCTGTGGTTGATGAGCGGTCCATGTCCGCACCGAGCAGCCCTAGAAGGTCGAGTCCCGAAGACCTAGAGGTGCCGATGAACACGCAAGTGAGTTGGGCGGAAGCGACGGCAGTTGGCGACGACATGGAAGCCGCGCTGTCGCCAGCAGACCTGTTTATTGACGGGAAAATATTTGAAGATGTGAGTGACGGATGAACATGTCTTTACAAGCTCTTCTTCCCTGCACTGGGGCCCAGTGCGAGATGAGTCAAGATTCAAGCTCCGAGCAGGTGAGACACGTGAGAGGTCTTATGACGAACGGTGCAGGTGAAGGCACGCCCGAGCTGCACCTCGAAGTTATCCTCCCTTGCGAGCCTGTTAGAAGTTTGAACTATAGATTACCAGTGCGTGGGAAGATGTGCCCCCTCAAGCAGACCCAAGTACAGAAGTCAACAAAGAAAATAAAGAAAATAATGTATTTTACTTCAGTAAAGTGTGCCAACACCCATAGTTTAGGTGTGGTGTTAGATTGTATTATTAAGAGTTGTGTTCATGTAAATAGTTTTTTTGCTGTTAAGTTTTTACACGCACTTTTACACCTCTAAATGCGCACAGTTTCTTTTAAGCAGTCGGCTCCCCCCCTGAGGTGGGAAGTTTAGGCGACGCGGTTTCATCTGCGTCTAGCCTAAATAATCATAGCAGAACGGATAGTCAGCCCCAGATCACTATTCCGTCAGGCAGTCATTTAACTAGGTCAACGGGTCAGCCCTTACGCACCCCCTCGTCAATGAACGTATCGAGTGGCCTAGTTACAACAGAGAGCGGTCAGCCCACAGTCACCGCTCTGCTGTGTAAGCCAGGTGCATCAAATATCAATTTGCCTAGTACATTTATTACAACACACAATAAACCATCAACTAGCGATTTGTTGTATAATTTACCTGTGGCGGGTAGCCAGGCCCAGATCACTATCCTGCCGTGTAATTCAAAAGAGACAAACGGTCCGCACTCAGTCCCCGTTTTGTCGAATAGTTTAGATATGGCAAGTGGCCACCCTGCCACTTTGCCAAGTAGACAGTTTATAGCGAGTGGCCAACCTCAGCTTACCACTCCGACATGCAGTCTAGTGATAATATCTCTCAATATCAATGGTTTGAGAAATAAGCTGGACCATGTAATTAAACTAATGAAAAAAGAAAAACCCGACTTTTTGTTCTTGCAACAAACGGGAATTACTTCTGGTTATCATGCCGACCAGATCGTAACTAGATTAGGACTTAAACATGGCTGGTTCGCCCGGGGCACCTGCCATGGGGGTACTGCCATCCTCCAAATCAATGAGGATTGGGAAGCAGTACATTATAGAACAGACAATTGTGGCAGAATTGTCATTATACAAATACAAAATAAACACAATAAACATGACACGCACACACTCATCAACATATACGCACCAGCGACAAGTGACGAACGACCTAGTTTCTATGACAAATTACATGACACTTTAACAAAACATTACAAAGGGACTAGGAAGATTTTGGGCGGAGACTTTAATTGTGTCCTGTCTGACCTAGACTTGTCTGGGAGCTCCGGGGGGGGGGAGCACAGGCGCGAGAAAAGTCTTCGCTCTTAAGACAAATACAGACTATGCTAGACGAACACGACCTCTCGGACGTATACAGAAAAATAGAGCCTCACAAACAAACCTTTACGCACTATGACAATATAAACCCATACTTTAGACGGGCATCAAGACTGGACAGAATATATGCATCTAGTACCTACAATATACACAAAACATACCATATAGGAAGCATTCTTAAATTTACAGATCACAAGGCAGTTTACACATCTTTAAGTATGGGACACACGCATAAGCAAGTAAAGAGATCCCCACATTGGAAATTTAACAACAGTCTACTTAAAAACACTTACTATACAGAACAAATAACACAACTGATACAAGGTTATGCACAAGACATTCCCGATAACAACATTGCACAATATTGGGATATGTTAAAAAACACAATTAGAGATAGAACGCAGATTTTGGCTACATTTATTCACAAACAATTTAAGAAAGAAGAGGGGATTTTAGAAGAAGCAATTAGTTTAACCAAAAGTTTAGACAACACGAACCCTCACATCCAAACCTTAGAAGAGCAATTAGATCAATATAGACAGTATACCTACCAGGGAGCACTACTTAGAACTAAATTACACACTATAACGCAAGAAATCCCTAGTAGGCAATATTTAGCAATTGAACAGAATGTACAACGCAGTAGACAGATACACGAAATAATTGACATGAACGGACAACAACAAACAGACAATACCAATATTAGTCACGCTTTCTTCGAATACTACAAAAAACTATATACTAAGGAAGAAACCGACGCAAATATACAAGACAAATTTCTACAATACGCAAAACGTTTAAGTGATGAGGAAAGTGCGAAACTAGACCAACCTTTAACTTTAGATAATTTTACAAGAGGCCCTTTAGTACCTTTCAAAAAGATAAAGCACCCGGACCTGATGGGTTAACTGCAGAATTCTACAGGGCTTTCTTCCCCTGTTTAGGGCCCATTTCTAATGAAAATGCTGGAAGAGGCATTTCAAAAAGGGGAACTGCCCAGAAAGTTTAAATCAGTCATATATTACCCTGATCCCCAAGGATAGTAATGACAAAAAGTCAATTAAGAATTTTCGGCCCATTTCTCTTTTAAATGTTGATTATAAAATTCTAGCTAAAGCACTTACTCTGAAGCTTAAATCACACATGCACCGAATAATACATTTCAGATCACAACCAAAGTGGTGTACAAATGGTAGTAAAAACATTAGCAGACATACACATTTCATTAGAGACCTAATACATACACACATGATAGACAGTGCCAGAGTGCCATATTA
The DNA here is from genome assembly GCA_024509875.1 of Oreohelix idahoensis. NCBI lineage: Eukaryota > Metazoa > Mollusca > Gastropoda > Stylommatophora > Oreohelicidae > Oreohelix > Oreohelix idahoensis. The sequence goes on from JAMPIV010006704.1 coordinate 9,587, forward strand.
TACTTTAGATCAGGAAAAGGCATTTGATAGAGTATCACATGCCTTTCTGCATAAGAGTCTTAAAGCTAACAATATAGGGAAATACTTTAGATCCTGGATAAAAATCCTATATAAAAAACCTGAAAGTAAAATATTGATTAACCATAGTTTAACTAAAACAATTTCAGATTAACGAGAAAGTGTTAGGCAAGGGGTGCCCTCTGTCGCCCTTGTTATATGTAATAACGCTAGAACCTGTGTTGGAAAGAATATAAGACAAGACACAAATATCACGGGGACTTTTCGTCCCCGGTGCAGTGAAATGAAAATTGTTGGCCTACGCGGATGGCGCGATCTGCTTTCTAACAACATATGATTCCATAAAAAATATCTTAGAGGTTTTCACACAGTTTGGATTCGCTAGCGTATCCAAACTAAATATTCAAAAATCTAGTATAATGGGAATAGGTAAATGGGGCAATAGGTCAGATTTCCCTTTTCAATTAACGGTAGTGAATAAAATTAAAATTTATGGAATTAACTTTCTTTTAATCCTCAAGACCCCAATAAAGAAACATGTGACCAAATTGAATATAGAAAATCCACCCACATAACTACCCACCCCGAAACACCCACACCCCCTTCACCCCAAAACTTTCCTCCCTCCAACACTAAACAACCAGAAATATAAAGCAACATCCCCCCAACCAAACCCCTGCTCCCCAAACCCCCACTAACACCCTGACCCCCCAACACCCCTCCCACACACCCAACTCCCGAAACATGGCTTCCCGAAAACAAAAACTTCCACCCATTCCCGCTGACAACCCCGCCTAACCATGGACACGGCCAACCTAATGCCCCAGGAGCACCCCTGTTTCCTCAAACCAACCTGCTCCCAGCGCCCCCACCCCCACCCGCTCAATACCTTCAGATAGCCTCGACTTGTTCGCCGCTAACCCCTCCCTCCACCGCCTACCAAACTCCACGCATGCCGCCCGACCATCCCCTATTAACTGTAACACCATCTTAACCACACCAAGACCGGATAAGTGCCACACCAAACCAAACCTCCATAATGCCCATTAACAAATTACCCCGTCCCCACCCTCAAAAATCACCCCTTTACATTCCCAACCAGGACATAATAGTATGGACACAAACTGCAAATAAAACAAGAACCAAACAATATAACCAACCTTCAAAACATATACAGGAATACTACCCCCAAATGCCGAAGGTTTTCAACCTCTTTACTACTCGCAGGATTACTATATTTAGCATGACTTACTCTCGCAGCAACCACAATCGCACTGCTAATAAGGACATTAATCTTCATCGACTTCGTTCCGAAACTTTCTTTTTAGTCTAGACTGACAATATCCTATGATCATTGATAACGCAAAACAGCACCCATCCAACACCCACATGATATCATCACCCTATGGTGATCCTGACCAAACCCAAATTACCCTTTCCCCATATTTTGAAACAGCAACAGTACCTGACAACAAATATAGACCCAAGACCGAATTATATTTTACCCACACCGAGGCGCTACTGAGCCCCCATGACCTCGTTAAGCAAGTTGAAAAGATTACATAGGCCCCACCCATCACAACGTGTGGGGGGCTCGACTTTACATCGGCTTCCTCCTAGAGCCTTCCACAATGACACCTCTTTGCCACATCCAGCCTCAATATTCTACCATTCAAACTATAAAGTCATCTTATCTCTTGATATCCATTCCTAACCTCATAGAATACCATTACGCCGTAGCATTAACGCTCCAACCACTACATACCAAGTCCACTCATTGTATCAAACCCAAAGCGTACTTATACCCGCATAAACACTTAGCACACAAATATACACCTTATGACCTGCGTTACTATCCTCACCACCCTCCATATCACTTTGGTGGGGGGGTAACACGCCTCCCATGGGGGTGGCTTGTGTTAACATACATGGGTCAATCTTCACTCCACCTCGTATTCGCACCGCTATCACACGTTCATTCCATACACCTACACCTCATACTTACCTCACCAACAGACCCATGCCTAATCAACACCATTCCCCCCACCATCACTCAAATCTATATCCCCCCCTTCGAACACCCTGACCACAATCCATACAATCCCCCAATATCATCTACACTTACAATCACCCCATCTCCCCACTGTCCCCTCTCCCCCCACATATTTACTACCATATTCCCCCCCCGCTATCCCACTCTCCAGTCTTTAAATCATCCCTTTACCACCTACCGCTCTACACCTGTCAACTTCCCTCTCCCATACATCACATTACCAAACCTTCCCCCCCCAATCACTCAAGATCAATTCACCAAAATAGTCATACCCCTCACGTCCCATATTCGGCACCATCTGATTTATCAATGCGACCGTTCACCTACACTCAACATAAACAAACCTGTGACCTCTTGACAAATCCTCAACAACATCAAAACGCCAGATCATATCCTCGGTGATTACCATTTCAATATAAATCCCTACAACGTTGCACCACAACGCCCCACAATTTTAGTATACTCACACTTACCTAACCACCACGAAAATTTTTGCCCACCCCCGCCCCCTATATCACAAATGCCCCAATTGCACGTGACAGGCACTCCAATCCATGAAACGCAAGAACAAAAAAGTAAAAGAAAATTTTAGATATCACTGCATTCATCCTTCACCCTTTTCACATGGCTTGTAGCATACCAACTCTCTTCAATCGTCTGTTATTACTTATTTCAAGTCTGATTATATGATTTAGTTCTTTATTTTTCCATTTATAACCTTTTTTGATTTTAAAATCCCCTGGCCGTAATACCCAAAACATTCCGTCACATTTCCATTGGCAGCACCAGGTTGTTACCGCCCCTCCCGTCCACCCACTAGTCCTTAATTTACACATCCCGTCCCATTCACATCAAGCTAATCCTATAGGCGTCTTACAGATTCAATCATCGGTCTGCGTAATGATTACCCCATGGCACCAACTTATTATACTGAATTATTATATCTTGCCCCTGATTTAACAACTTCAACATCAGGGGGGGGGGGGGGGGGGGTACTGTCCCCCTGTCCCATGCTCAACCTAACCTCATACAACTTTTCCACCTCAAGTCTTATATTAAATCCCCCTTACCTCTTCCCACCACTAAGCATAGATGGAACAACACTTAATTCTGGCCACCGTGAATAAAGACGCCCACAAACGAATCCCCAATCTCATACTCCAAAACATTCCAACGAAACTCCCTTACATACATGGTACCACCCCCCAAACCCCTGCACTAACAACCCATGGGGGGAATACCCCCACATATAACAAGCTTCCCCCTAGAGACACACCATCACCACACCCCCCCACCCCTCCCCACCCAAACCACACCCTTACACCCACAAACTTTTCGCCCATCCCCAACTCCACCCCGCCCCCAACCTCACCCCATCCCCCCAATAAAACCCCGATCCCACCCCCCATAACTAACAAAATCAACCCATAAAAAAAGATAACCACACAACCACCCCCACAATATTCAAAAGATCACCACCCTCCCTCCCTAACGTCCCACCAACAATCCCACAAAACTTGAACAGAACAACACTATAAACGCAATCAATTCCTATCTAAAACCCCCTATCCCACCACTACTAAACATGAATTAAAAAAGAAAAAAAAAACCCTGCACACTCCATCGACAATCCACACCCCACACCCAATTAACATGTCCTGGGCACGTCCAACCATATGAAATCCGCCCTTCAGTAGTCTACCAACCCACCACCAATACAATAACAGAACACCCCCCGGGCCTAGTCCCCAGTGGAAACATAAACCCAACGGTCACCCGACCCCCAATGTTCGACGGCTCAAAGACCACATTTTTCGCAGACCCACCACGCACCCCACCTCCCCACCCCACAAAAACATTACTACTACTATCCAAACCACCCCACTACATCCCACCCACCAACCATTACTACTACCCCACTCTCACTCCCCACCCCCAAATATACGATTCCACTCCCAAACACAGGGAACCAACACATAACAACTCCCGCCGCAACCAGCAAAGCAACAACCCCACAAACAACACACCAACATCCCCGCACATCAACCATTAAATCTGTGGAACATCCTAAAGAACCCCAACCCAAGCCAACCCAATAAACCCTATAAAGAAACATACCCCCTCCCAAAACCCTATTTACTTGGTAGACCGAAACACTCACCAAACCCCAACCCGCCGTCGTGCGGCCTCCACCAAGATCAATCGTGTAGAGTGATAATTAACCATAATCCATTACAGCTGTAAAAATGTAATCATCATAAACTTGAGGTTGTACTAGCCCTACTATATACTTATAGCCTCGCCATACCGAAAGTGTCACCAGTTCTCCTTTTTCTCCCCTATCCTGGAAAAAACATTCTTTTACCTATAGTAAATTGACAGAGTTGGTTAGAGGCGAGCATGAACGCTCCTCGTGGCAATGGTACTTGGATTTGAATCATGGTACCGGCGACATGCCCGTCTACCCAGTATGTAAATTGGGCACATGATATTTGGAGTTAGGGAAGGAAGAAGGCAGCGAGAAAGGGAAATGGTCTCCCTAACCTCGAATTCTTGGACCGCGAAGTATGTATACAGTCTGTAATAACAACAACTGTCACATACCCTAAGTGCTGTATCTGCAGCATAGTACACACCATTAGCTCTCCCTTTTTATCATAGGACTCAAGCCACTACGTGAAACAGTTCATCCAAGATTATCCATCTCGCCTAAGACGTCTATAACGCTTCACTCCCCGTTCACAATATCTGCTATTAGACTACCTTTAACTTCATATATTTTTGTCAACTCACTCCACACAATTACCTTTCGTTTTAGAGTTCTTCAAAAAATTGCTCCTATAGACAACCAATCAAAGTTGGCGGAGTCCCTGTTTAAAAGCCTTCACGGTCCGAGATAGCCATAATTAACTTTGATAATTTTAGATCCTAAAATTAGACAGGCGGCATCTGACACGGAAAGAACCGATGATACAAAACATATTTACTTCTTAAAGATGAGAAACTTTATTGCAGACTTTTATAATCTCTCTTTGTTTGAATAGATTTAGCATTGTTAGCATGGGGAAACTACGGAAGCTTGGTAGGGCAGATAAAATGTCAAATTAGCGTTGTCCCTTTGTTTATGAGCCATTGTTTGCAGTTCTTTGTTTTGATTTCCGTTTTCATATCGCACGCAGACTGAGCGTGTACTACCGAGTTGCCCCAACAAGAATTATGAGTATCAAACTTCAGCGGCCACCATGTGCGTTGATAACTGAAGTCGCATATCAATTCTACCTGTACAATTACCGTCATTGTTATCAACATTCTCATCACGAAAACTGTCATTACCTTCATGTTCCGCTTGACAAAACAAATGTAACTAGGAACTATGGGCTGCTTACCTTGTGGTTCACCAGTAAATTCAAAATTCAGTTCAAATTACGTAACTCTAAAAGGACAAGACTTGTCCATATTTGTTGAAGTCACAAATGTGGAATTGATGACAAGAACCAGACAAGTGCCAGTGGAACAAGAGTTGAGAAGAAGACGCTGGCGATGGATAGGACACACATTGAGGAAACCTGTTGATAGCATTACAAGGCAGTCCTTGTTCTGGAATCCACAGGGAAAGAGAGGCAGAGGTAGACCAAAAAACACATGGAGAAGAGAACTGGATACAGAGATGCAAATGATGATGAAAACATGGAAAGAACTTGAGCGGATGGCACAGGACAGGAAGACTTGGCATGTGTTTGTTGAAGGCCTATGCTCCTCGGGGAGCTAAAGGGTATTGATTGATTGAAAAGGACAAGAGGCCATTATTCAAGATCGATTTTGCCAGTCCTGTGTATGTGAGCTAAGTTTCTGTTTTGTTTTTACCCAATTTTTATATTTTATTAATTCTCGTTCAATTTCCTTTATAACGATGACGTATAACATCACCATACTTTAAAATTTAAAAAAAAAAAAACCTGACAAACGCTGACCCTCAAATTTTAAAACAATATAAAACCTCAAATCGACAGAAAATTCCTTACCTCACAGCGCTCTTTAAGAAGGTAGTCTTGCAAAATAATTTTTCATGTTAAATTATATTTATTTTAAATTCACCTTATTACATTTTGTTTCACTACTACCTGTAGAACAATGGCTTGTCAACTTGAAGGTTTGTGAATCAGTATTTTGTTATCAACTGACCACAGTTATGACTGTCATCAATGATACCATCTTCTTCTTGATCGTTGCCATTATCTAACAAATCTGTACTGCTCAAGGACAAGAATGATTCACAGCAAAACAAAATAAAAGTTCCCGGTGTTTTAAAAGCCAATTGTCAAAAAAATAAATTAAAAAAAATTGATTTAAAAAAAAATTGAGCCACCGACTGAAGACATGTATATTAACAATTTGTTTGAAATAGCATGCCGAAATGAAACATAGAAAAACCAGAACCTCATCAAGGCTCAGAAATTTCTAGGCGTCACGGAAATCTGGCGCCTAGATTAGCTGTATTCTATTTCTAGTACCTTGAAGCTACGAAATTAAAGGAGCCACCCTACTGATGTAGCATACGTTCACTGTCTGGAGTAGCTTAATGGGACCTTGCAGACTCCGTTTTCGCACGCTCCATCTCAATCAGACAACATGAGCTTTATCGTCTGCACGGCCGCGCTGTTATGAATATAGAACAATCACCAGACTTGTGTTATTTACCGGTACTTGAGCGCTAGGACATCTGTTCACATCAGCAGCCACATCAGAGGAAGGCGACCCAGCTCTGATCTTCACCAGGTTTGAATGAGGGCTTTCAGTCTTCGTGACCAACTTCGGATGCCAGTGATGACTAAGAAGAAATTAGAGTAAAGAAGTGAGTGAGTGAAGGCGTAGAATATGGAGGAGTAGGGCAGAAGAGTTAGGAGAAGATAATGATGATTGATTGGGGGAGGGCAGAAAGAGAATGACATAAGACGAGAGAAGAATAAATTTAAAAGGAAACTGATAAAGATTAAGAAAAAAATAACGATAAAAAAGAAGTTGAAAAGAAGGTGGCAAGGAAGAAAATTAAGATGATAACAAACGAAGATAATAAGAAAAAAATAGACGATGCTTATAATGAAGCAAAATAGAAATAAATTGATGATGAAGAGGGAACAAAAGAAGAGGATTATGTGGAAAGTAAAATGAAGCAGATTATGAAAACTTGATCCAAAAAAAGAAAGACAAAGAACATTAAGATGAAGAGGAAAAAAAAGAAAGACAAAGAAAACTAAGATGAAGAGGAAAAAAAGAACAGATGATGAAAAACAAAAGAATATATATGTCCGTAAAGAGGACGAACAAGGATGAAAGAGGAAGGAAAATAAGAACAAACGGGAAAGCAGGCGAAGAAAGTTTAACTATTAAAAAAAAATTGAAAACATCTATTATCTACGATGAAGAATTGAGAGGGAACCCCCTCCCCCCCCTCCCCCCCCCCCCCCCCCCCCCAAAAAAAAAAAAAAAAAAACAAGAATAATTCATTCTGAAACAACGAAATCCACTATGCTCACCGTAAAACGATGCATTCTGGACGCGGTATACCGATATATTTAGTGCTACGTCCAGTGCATAAAATAAATTAATTGAATGTCAGTAGCAACAACTGGCACCACGAATGTAACACCTTTCTTTCACATAGTCATATTTATGCCGTCTAAAAATAACCTGTGGGGGAAAAGGGGGGGGGGGGGTTGTGGTTTGTCATCAATAATTTCTCACGGGGACATTCCTCTCTTCTTTTCCCGTATGAATATAAGTTTTAATCTAGTAAAAAATAATTTATATGTATGTACACAACCACTATATCGTGATGTGGGTGA
>JAMPIV010006704.1:22500-40000 GCA_024509875.1 Oreohelix idahoensis
CTCCGAGGAAAAATTTGTCACGAAATGTGACAGGATTAGTTTCGTTCTCATTTGTGGTCTACTTCTTCGCCTTCCTTCTTTCGTGATATCTGCCGGTTTGGCTGTGCAGTATTTCAATTCTTTCCTGTTTGGTAAGTCGTAGAAAGTAGTAATCATCATGGCATCGTTGACCCCAGTGATCTGCCGGGAGTTTCTGGGGAGACAAACTAAGAACAGACCACCTCCCCTTCTGCTTTGTTGTATAAGATGACTAACGTAAAACTGTTGGTGAAAATGATAAAATAATTTTGTAATATAAGTTGCTTTAGAAACCACAACTAAATGAAGTGCATTATCGCTTGCTTCTTGCAAGTGGTGGTCCATGTTCCATAAGAGAGAAGATGGAAATCGAAAGAAAAAAGAAGCACTACTAGTAAAAAAACCAAAAATAAAACAGCAAAAATACATAAAAGTGTTCAGAACAATTTACGTCAGGACAAGAATAACCGGCCATGGCTTGAACTATAGACAGTCGTTAGGACAAAGACCATTCAGTGGCCATGCCTGCACTGTTGAGTACCATACAATTTTACAGATATTATACCATGAAGTGTGCAAATTTACGCAGTTACCTTGATCATGGCTACTGCCTCATGTATATAATAGCGTGTAGAAGAAATATGTTAAAACGTTAACGTAAATATACAGATATCACGTATCTTATTTTTTGGATGCCAAATTTAGGAAGTGAAATTATCCCGCCGCAGACGTGTCCTATGCGCAAACGAAAATGACATAAACCACTTGTTCCATTATTTTTTTTTCCTTAAGTCTCAATACTGAGAGTGTGAAAACCCTTAGATAACCAAATATATTACAAAACAACAAGACAGCCCGTGCAGACTGTTGTCTGGATCAAACTTCTGAAAACTAAATTTACAAAACTATGTACAATGGTCATTTCACGTGGGACCTGATGTAGTAACAGCAATTAATAGTAGGCTTGGGACAAGAGACGTAGTACACAGACAATTTTTCTCATAGATACAACTTTAGTTTTTCAGAAAGAAAAACCATATTCTTGTCATGTATCATACACAGGCGTAACACGAAACTAAAACATAATATATGAGTTTGTCAGATAAAACCTCTTATTGTACATGAAAACAAAACTACTATATCGTAATCTTAACCTGCTGGAAAGTAAAGTTAGTATTTCTTTAAACCTGAATTATTATAAAGCTCACAGTCAAACAAAGAATAGGACTTTTGTTCACTTAGTTTTGTGGTAAGATTGAACTAATATAAGATTGTGCATAGAGCTGACAACCTCATCATATACAACAGATTACCCCAGAAACCACAGCTGCAAGAGAAGATGAATGCTTAAGTGCAAGCTTCCTGCTATGGGATCAGCTGCAGCGGTGGGTCCATGCTCCATTGGGAACTAAGAGGAAAATAATGATGATTATAAAGCCAACATTTCTTAAACCGCTGTCAAACTAGAAACTGGCATAAATATATACACAAGTCAAAAATATATCTTGACTTACGAGGGAACAAAAAACTGCAAGTATAACAACAACAAAATAAATTATTGTCTTTCTTACAACAGATACTACTTACTATCAAAACCTTCCTTACAGCCTGACACAAACTGTATTTCCAATTTCACAAGATCAACTTTCATCTCGGTTTACAACAACAAACAATTACCATGAGCTTTATTACAATATTAATTCAAGCGCCAATCTCTGCTTCCAACAAGTTGAAACCAAATATTATAAATCCAAACTATTATTACACGTTTCAGTCTATGTAAAAACTATACTATTATATGTTAATTCATAGAAACTATTATATGTTAATTCATTGAAACTATTATATGTTAATTCATAGAAACAATAACATTTGACAAGGTGTCTGATAATTTACCCCTTATAGCTCCTGGGGGTCTCTGAGGAGGCAAGCAAAGAATAGGTCTACTCCCCTGATGCACACGTCGGACAAAGCGACTAATAAGAGGTTGTTAATGATACTGGTAACCTTATTATGTTAAACAAATTACTAAAAAAAAAATAAAAAAAAAACCCACCGTTGCAAAAGCATGTGAGTGCTTGACGCAGGCTTCATGCAAGTGATCAACTATCGTGGTGGCTTCATGCAAGTGATCAACTATCGTGGTGGCTTCATGCAAGTGATCAACTATCGTGGTGGCTTCATGCAAGTGATCAACTATCGTGGTGGCTTCATGCAAGTGATCAACTATCGTGGTGGCTTCATGCTTCGCAAAGAGCGTACATGAAAATGATGATTATGAATATGATGATATGATAGTTTATACAACTTTGACATTCTTCGGTACAGTGCTTGAACGTAAACCACAGTAACTATAATGTACATGTCTGTACTGATTGACACTTAACTTTATAGCGAAACATGTCACAGCTGGTCAAGAAACAAAACAATTGAAAATGAATATAATCAATATGGACAACATACACACATTTACACCTTAAAATTGTTCAGGATAAAAATATACAAAGAAAAATTTTAGTCATTATGCAATTTAAAATGCCACCCAATCTATGTGGCACAAAATAAAACCATGTTTACATAAGCGATTGATAAATATACTTGGGGAAGAGGGGGGTGGGGACATTTTCATTGGGACGGGAAAGGTAAGTTAGGACAGGCAGAATCGCATGGAAAATAGTCAACTACAAATTTGAACAACAGCCCTGGAGACAGGAAGTTGTGCAGAGACATGATCGCTTACACCACCAATTATGGTACTCTAAGAAGAAGTTCAGTGTTGCCGGCTTGAACGTCTTAGATGAACTTTCGTTCTACTAAGATGGATGATCGAGAGATTAGTGACAAGATTTGCAAAAGCCATGTCCGTTTCGACAGACAAGAGCGAGAAAGAGCAAGCGAGAGAGAACGAACGAACGAACGAACGAACGAACTTTATTTTCAAAGGGTTGAGAATTGGGCATGCAGGCCCGTCTGACATTCTGCCCTTCCTTTCTCTCACCTTTCATACTGAATTCATTTATTCCCATATACATTTTACATATCAATGTCAAGGAATTCAACGTTGCAAAGTAAAATAAAATAGCACACTCATATTAACATTAACTACTTATAAACATGACATAAAATATGTAGAAAAGTACAAACATCGTCATTAGAACCTACAATTGATATTATAAGAAAAGATAATCTGATTAGGCGGGCATGTAATCAAAACTAATAAAGTATTCAAAAAGTCTACGATTGTATGAATAGGGACTGAAAGAGAGCGAACGAACTTTATTTTCAAAGTGTTGAGAGAAAGGAACTTAGGCCCGTCTAAGAGAGAGAGAGAAAGAGAGAGAGAAAGCGAGAGAGAGAGAGAGAGCCAGCGAGAGAGAGAACGAACTTTGTTTTCAAAGTGTTGAGAAATAGGAACATAGGTTCGTCTAAGAGAGAACGAACGAACGAACTTTATTTTCAAAGGGTTGAGAATTGGGCTCACAGGCCCGTCTGACATTCTGCCCTTCCTTTCTCTCGTCTTTTATACTGATTTCATTTATTCTCACATATATTTTACCCATCAATTCAAGGAATTCAACGTTGTAAAGGTAAAATAATAGCATACTCACATTCACAGTATCTAATTATAAACATGAAATAGAATATGTTGAAAAGTACAAACTAAGTATTACCATGAAACAAAATATGTTGAAAGAGAGAGTGAGAGAGAGAGAGAGAGGGAGAGAGAGAGAGAGAGAGAGAGAGAGAGAGAGAGAGAGAGAGAGAGAGAGAGAGAGAGAGAGAGAGAGAGAGAGAGAGAGAGAGAGAGAGAGAGAGAGAGAGAGAGAGAGAGAGAGAGAGAGAGAGAGAGAGAGAGAGAAAATGTTGATGGCAAACATACAGATATTTCGCCTGCAGCTCACTGATATAGGCAAGCAGAGACGGAATTTTTGTTTCATGTATAACTGTTGAGAGCGAGAAGAAAGAAGACATCAGATTAAGCTGGGAGAACAGGTCCTGGAGCAGGTCGACCACTTTAAATACCTCGGAGCTATTATAGACCGAAAGGGAGGCATCAAAGAAGAGTTGGCCACTCGAAAAGCAGCAGCTGGGAGACTTTTTCAGGCCATAAATCGAGGATTCTTCAGCAAGAGAGAGGTTGGTAAGAAAACGAAGATGGCTGTATACCGCTCCACCTATGTCCCAGTCTTGACATACGGATGCGAGTCATGGGCAATGACTACAACCCACAAAAGCCAGATCCAAACCTCAGAAATGAGGTATCTGAGGAAGGTGGTTGAAGTAACAAGAAGAGACATGGTACGCAACCAGACGATACGTCAAGGCCTTAAATCCTACCCCCTGCAGACCCAAGTAGAACAGTCCCAATTAAGATGGTTTGGCCATGTCCTGCAGAATGGGAGAAGATCGGATACCACGACAAGCATGGGAAACAAAGAGCCAAGGATCCAGACCCCGAGGACGACCCAGAGTCCGCTGGGAGGACAACATTAGACAATCTTTGAAGGATCGAGGACTAGAATGGAACCAGGCCAGGAGGAAGACAGCCGATAGGATAGTCTGGCGCTCTCTCTTCCATACCTCTACACCTCACGGTAGAAGGGGAACGACTAAGTAAGTAAGTAAGTATAACTGTTTAGTATGAAACAATACAATTAATAACAAGGTAGGTTTCGACACACACAAAAACACCGTGCTTGGTGTCATTAAATATATTCTTACACACTGTAAAACGGCATGCGCCTTTTACTTGTAGAAACTTGTTAGAATAAGCCACAACTATTCATTAGCTTGAGAAGTGGCTAAGATAAGTTTATTGCCCAGAATGATTGTAACGCCAGATTGATTTTAAACAAACGTTCGCTTGAAACATGATTTGGAACAACTACGAAATATTTTCACAATAGAAGTAGTCTTGACAAGGATTTCGATTGACACAGGATTTAGAATGACCAGGAAATAATGCCACAATAGAAGCAGTCTTAACTAGAACCTCGCTTGAAATGGGATTTGGAGCAACTACGACATACTTCCTCAATATAAACAGTTTTTAAAAAAGACCTCGGCTGACACAGGATTTGGAACATCTTCAAAAAGTTCCATTACAGGATGTCCATAAAAGATTGTACCCTGTTCAAAAAAATTATTCTCGGCTCCATGTTGTGGTACGAGGATGCTTTCTATGGACACCCTGTATTTAAGCAGTCTTAACAAGGACTTTGCTTGAAACAGGATTTGGAACGACTGCGAAATATTCCCTCAGAAGTACGCAGTCATAATGACCTTAACAAAATTGAGGACACCATCATGACTATCTGACACTTTGTGGTGAACGAATAATTAGCAGTTTGTGAGTCTTGCAGTGATTTAAGAACAAACAAAATGCCTACCTTACAACCACAAAATCGTCATCATGGTCAAGACGTATAGCACAGTACAGATAAAATGTTTCTAGACCATGATAAGAACATGGTGGTCATAACTGCGACACTTGTGCGTTATTTATCTTAGTAAGACTCCCTTCCTATTTGAAATGAATCTCGTTGTAACAAGGAAAGCCAAATGTTGATAAGGAAAGCCGGCTCGATTTAAATGTACATTTTACCATTTACCTCTTTGGTATATGGAGAACCCCTCAGCGATAATTACATATGGTTCTCCAGCGAAGCTAATTTGTATCTCAATGATAAGGCTAATAAAGAGAACATGCCTGTCTGGGCACTGGATAATTCACAGCCAAGGAGAGATCTTCGCTTCCTGATAAGTACCAACATTTTTTGGTTTGGTCCGGTTTTTGCCTTCTTGTGGCTGTGACGAAATGAACGACCTCTTAGCGCTCTTTGGCTCTCTTCGGCAGTATCGGTACATTTGTGGTACTGATTGTTTTATTATGTGCTGTCAATTATCGCACTTTTCTTTCTCTCTTTCTTTCTTTCCTCATTATTCTTCTGCTAAGTACCAGATATTTGATTTTAGCAAAGCATCCTGTAGGTGATAAATATCACATTTGCAAGGAGCGGCTGACATGATATATCACATTTGCTTGGCGCTACCCAGATTAGTTTGTTATAGGCGCGGCAGATTAACACGTACATCGGCCAGCACTATCGGCTTAATCACCGATAAGACACGGAGTTTGCGTACGACAGATAACGAGATCACTGTCTGTGTGACACATGGGAGCAGACAAGTGTGATATAATCGCTTCCGGTTACTTGGTTAAAAGTAATCATGGATTTATTACATTTTAGACAATATGAATCTACAAATGTGTTTGTGAGAGTGTATACAAGGCATCAGATGTCCATATATGGTAATACGTGATTTTTGCAGGCACGCACCTTATTTCACGTGGGACTATTTTGAAATATCACACTCTATCTGCATGATTTGAAATGATTGGATCTTTCTGATTAGATTCATAACAACAACGTTTTGGAAAATAGCAATATAGCCTGACCATTTCGCAGTTTTATTTCACTATGAATTTCACGCTCGCCAGACAACATCAGACCTCGCCAGAGTGAAGACTAGATTCATTATTTCTTTTTGTTAACCGGACCTTGGAGAACAAGATAACACTTATAAAGCACAGGAACTCTCTAAATTTTAATAAGGAACCACGGGATTAGGAAACTGAAGAAACACAGAGTCAGTGGGGGAGTCTATGGTCAAAATTAAAGACATCCAAGACGCGTGTAAGAGAACGCTTTGTCTCTTTTATTTCTCTGAGGAAAAAACGTCTGTAGCCCAGATTGGCGTAAGTAGTGTATTTTCATTCTGTTTTATTACTAACATGTGAACTAACATTTATCTATATATATTACCATGTGAAGTTTAATATGTGAAACTCGCTTTTGGATGTGAAAGTCATTTGAGGCTGGCAACCTCAGCGTATAGAGTGATGATTCATGAACCACCACTGCACGGGCTGGTGATTGCTTTATTGATAGTTTCGTAAAGAGAACTAAAAGCATAAAGTAGTTCTAGGTTCCATATGGAGCAGGTAGGGAAAGATGAAAGAAACGATGTACATTCTAAGTATAATACTTACATTTTCAAAGCAGTGTAAATGTCCATATAAACTTATTCACTTTAAAATTAATGTAAGTTTTCAAGCTTTAAACCAGTGTAAATGTCTATGTGAAAATATTCATTTAAAATTAATAGAAGTTTCAAACTTTTTCATAAGTGTAAATATAAATGTAACATAAATGAATTTATATTGTGAACACTTTTTAAACAGTGGAAATGTAAATGTAAAACATATTAAATCTGTACGTTTAACCTTTACATTTAAATATAATGTAAAGCTAAAGCTATTCAGTTTAAATGTAAAGGAAGTTTTATCCCGAGGGATTAATGTCGTATAGAGATTTATGATCAATAAATTTTCTATATTCTTTTCTTTGCTACCCGTGTCCTTTACTTTATTATCGCTCTTTTATCCTTTTCCTGTTTTTTCGCATTCGTTCGTTTGCGACTAAAAATATTATTTTTCCCATTCTAACTTCGCCGTTTCGTTTCTCATACTGGAAACGCAGTTATTGCATAATATGTCATGGTAACGAATAGTGTGACTATTCGTCCAGTCAAACACAGAAAGCAGACATGTGTCTATACTTCTCTCATGACACGGCGCTCCTGGGCTAGATTCTCGACGTAAACGTGTGATAATTCACTCTGTCAGACATGATGAGGAGACATATAATCTGATATTTTCTTCTGACACGAAGCTTCACGGTAGTTTTCTCAGCGATAGTGTGAGGTGAAACTCACGCCTCGACGTAAGTGTTAAGACGAGCAGGGGAGACGATTTCGGGGTCTCGCAATAGCGTGCATCCTTTGTCAGGGTTTTAAGATATTAACGAGAGTTTTAAACTTTATTTCATTCAGTCCTCAAGATTCGCAGTAGACAGGTCGCTCGTGTAAAGAATAAGCTGTATAGCGAAGTTTCTCAGTTTGTTTCGACAATTTGCCGAGCTTCCAGTCTTCAAATATATATCTTCTTCTTCTTTGATCCACAACCGCCAACCGCCAAAGCAGCCAGCGGCCATCACGCCCATTGGCGTCCCGCAGGGCAGCAACAAATTGATTCCACCCTGCTCGGTCGGCTGCCATCCCTCGCACAGCGCCCCAACCGTGGTTC
The DNA here is from genome assembly GCA_024509875.1 of Oreohelix idahoensis. Classification (NCBI taxonomy): domain Eukaryota; kingdom Metazoa; phylum Mollusca; class Gastropoda; order Stylommatophora; family Oreohelicidae; genus Oreohelix; species Oreohelix idahoensis. The sequence goes on from JAMPIV010006704.1 coordinate 30,668, forward strand.
ACCCCCTGCATCTCAGCCTCCACAGCCCCCCGCCAAGTTGCCCTCGGCCGGCATCTCCCTCGCCCTCCCCCGGGGTCCACAGCACAGCTGTCCCCGTGATGGCATCAGAGTCCCCTCCGAGGACATGGCCAACCCAACCCCAGCGTCCGCCAGCTATGACGGTGTGCATGTCCTCCTGGCTACTCCGAACAAGCAGTTCTTGGCCGCTGATGGCGCCTGGCCAAAAGATTCGGAGAATCCTCCTTAGGCAGACTTGTGGAAGGAGGACAGTCTCGACACCTCCCTCTCCGCCACTCCCCAACACTCCGCACCACAGAGAAGCACAGAAAGCACACAGCTCTCACACAGTCTTAATTTGGTGTCTGTGCTGTACTGGGAAGACCTCCAAATGCCGTTGAGAACAGCAAAGGCTGTTCTCGCTTTATTCATTCTGTTGTTAATGTCCTTGCCTGCTCCGCCGCCAGGTGCCACCATGCCCCCAGGTAAGTAAATGTGTCTGTCTGTTCTAACTTCTGGTTCCTTACTGTTCAAATATATATATCAGCGTTTAATTCTAAGTTGTGCGATCGCCTGTAGTTCTGTGTTGAGGTAATATAATATATCTAGTATTTTGTGAGTAATTAAGTGTTAAATCGCCTATTTTTATTTCCCTAGTTTCTTTTGTGCAGAGTGAATAATTGATAAGTCTGTTATATTCAGTGGAAAGCAGAATAAATTATAACTTCTAGCTTAAAACTCATGCAGCTATAAAATAATTTAATTTAACTGACCAGTCGAGAATATTTAAACTAACTTATAACTGCATAGATTCATCACTGAGTATTGACGAAATACGTATGTATTTCTAATTCATGATGATTGATTTTATGAATATAACTTATTTCACAGGAAGTTTTAAACGATAAGTCAAGCTCTCCGCGTGCTGTTTATAATGTAAGTTATAACCGAAGTACATAGTATGTATAAATATTTCATATGTTGTTTCTTTATACAGTGAAAACTGGGGTAACCCAACTTTGGCAGCGTTTGAGTACACGAGAAATATCTGTGAAGAACTAAAACATTCATTTCTTAAGGACTTGGTGTATAACCTTTACAAGAACTTTAAGATTTTAAAGAAGTAACGGGCTGTCACAGAGGTTTTATGATCATTGAATTGCCTATTTCCTCTTCTTTTTCTTTCACCCGTATCCTCTATTTTATTATCACTCTTCATTTTTTCCTGCATTTTTTCGCATTCGTTCGTTTGCGAGAAATAATTTCTTTCCCATTCTCCCTTTGCCGGTTTCGTTTTCTCATTTAGAAACATAGTAGATGACATAACGTGTCAGTCTCTACAGAGACGGGAGAGCGTTAAAACGCATTCTATGGCATTAGATTACAGTGAACTAAACTGTGACTTTCGCTTATCTCAGACATACGAGCAGACTATGTCTGCACTTTCAGCTGACAGGCGCGTTTTCTTCGGCTGAGCGCTCAGGAAAGGCGCGATAACTGACATCTCTACGGCGCAGTACGTAGAACAGGTGTCTGGGAATTCCACCTGACACGACACCCATTGTGGGCCATGGTCAGCGCGATGTGCGAAAACTGCCTGGGCATTGGAGACAAGCCGTCTGAGAGTCGCAACTGACACGCGCCTTCTCGGTCAGTAGGTGGCAGTTACGGCATGCGTTTAAGTGTTAAACGTAAGTGTTAAAGACGGAAAGGGGAGAGTACTTCGTTTTGCGAAATTAAACGTTTACCTCTTTGTCTGGTAATAGATATAACCAGAATGTTAAACTAGATTTTCATTCTGACTCCTAAAATGTCGCAGTAGACAGATCGCTGTGCTAGATCATATATCTGTGTTTTGGCGAAGTCTGAGTTTCTTGGCCATTTTGCCGAGCTCTAGACTACCATTAGATTGCAGTATTCTAGTTCATGGTTTAGTCTGTTGTTCTGTATGGAGGTAAATATATTATATATTATCTAGTATTTTGTGAAGTGTTTAAAGTGTTAAATCGCTTATTTTATTTCACTAGTTAGATTTGGTGCAGAGCGCTTAATTTATATAGTCTGTATTATTTTATAGTGACGAGTTACAGTGGAAAACAGAAATTATATTTCTAGCTTAAACTCAGTCGGCTATTAAGGAATTTAATTTTACTGCTAAAATAATCAGACGAGAATAAACTTTCGAAACTAACTTATTAATGCTAGATGCTTCATGAGTGGTGACGGAACACGTAGGTATTCCTAATTCATGATGATTAATTTTATGTATATAACGTATTTCACAGGAAAGTTTAAATGATAAGTCAAGCGGTACGCTTGCAGTTTAAAAATGTAAGTTATAATCCGAGTACGTAGCATGTATAAGTATTTTATTTGTGGTTTTTCTTCCCTATGCAGTGAAAACTGGGGTTAACCCAAATTTTGCCGGCGTTTAGTAGAGACATACCTGTGAGAAACATAAACATTTTTTTCTTTTAACCACGTAGGTGTACAAGTTAACACCTGTCTGACAGTGCGTGTGTCTTTATAAATAGACAGAGTACAACTCTCACTAACGGGTTTTATTAAAGACTAAATGTTGTATACTGGGCCTTTGAGCCAGATCAGATTTTCTGCACAAACTCTATGTACAAATTTAGCCGTGGTGGCAAGTAACATATTAACGTCAGTAACATTCCGACGGAGTTTCGACTAGTGGTGTGGTGACCAAATATAGTCCTTTCCTGAAAGTAGACACCGATCTGACATTCCTCAATTCTAGAAACCTAAGCTATTGACACTGTGCTCGTTGTTAATGTTTCGTGCCTGGACAATTTTAATGTGACCTAAACAGACATCCGAAAAATAAGAACACCCAAGGAGTCGTTCCCGGAAGCAGAGAATTCATCCTGTCTTTTTGGAACTGGGGATTTCTTGGTCAAAGACTGCCCTTGACGAGTCTGTAGGTGAATGTCCTAAAAATTGTATTACCAGAAGTGGTTATCTAAGCTGTGAGTATGAAAATGTGCACGTGTGCTCGGCTGAATGAATAAAGTGAATGCAGGACGGAGTGATTTTTCTTATTGTTGTAATTGGGCACCCATTTTGCTATCTTAACTTTCTGTATGCAAGTATTGCTAATCATATTTCCCTTAAAATAGAACAGAGATATCAAGTCTGTCCATACCTTAAGAAGGGGAAATATTAGACCAAATCCTATGTATCCTTGTTTCCTTGGGGGCTATCACTTTTCTTCCAACAGGACCGTGGGCATACCTAGAGGGATAAGATCTAACTGTAGGTCTATCATTTCTTGTAGCAATTCCTTGATTCTTTATGACTATTTATATATGTTTTAATGTAATTTCTATGTGTGGTGAAGAAATTTTAGATGATAATTAAAATTTCTCTTGAAATTAATCAGCGTGTTGGTCAGCTCGTTCTAGAATATTTATATAATCATTTGATATAGTTTTCCCACGTCTGTACGTCTAATGATTTAATTCTTCCAGAGGAAAACCTCAAGTACATTTCAGCCCTTGCGGCAAGTAACATATTCCTATCAGTGACATTCCGAAGGAGTTTTGACTAGTGGTGTGGTGACCAAATATAGTCCTATCCTGAAAGTAGACATCGACCGGACATTCCTCATTTCTAGAAACCTAAGCTATTGACACTGTGCGCGCTGTTAACGTACGCGCCTGGACAATTTTAATGAGACTTAAACAGAGATCCAAAAATAAGAACAACCAAGAAAATGTTCCCTGAAGAAGTGAATCCAACCTGTCTTTTTGGAACTGGGGTTCTCTTGGCCACGTCTACCATTTGAGAGTCTGTATGTGCATGTCCAAAAATTGTGTTTCCAGAAGTTGCTACCAAAGCTGTAAGTACGCATGAGAGACCGTGATCACGGCTGAATGAATAGAGTGAATGCAGGACTGAGTGATCCCTTTATTGTTGTATTTTGGCACCCATTTTGCTGTCTTAATTTCCTTTATGCATGTTTTTGTTACTAACAATTTTTGCCTTAGGATAGATCATACTACTATCAAAGTCTGTTCATACCTATAGTTAAAAAGGGAAATCATTAGACTACCGCAGATGTATCCGTGACTCTTTGGGGCTATCATCTTTTCTGCTAACAGGACTGTGGGCTAAATATCGAGGGAAAGGATCATACTGTGGGTCTATCATTCTTATAGAAATTCATTGATTTTTTTGACTATTTGTATATGCATGATGTAATTTTATATGTTGTGATGGAAGTTTATTCTGATAATTAAAACTTCATTTAAACTTAATCAGCGTGTGGGTCAGCTCGTTCTAAAATATCTGTATAATCATTTGTTATAGTTTTCCCACGTCTGTACGTCTAACTGTCGTCTTGTATGTGCGTGCACGTGAGTGGTATCTAAATATATATATATATATATATATATATATATATATATATATATATATATATATATATATATATATATATATATATATATATATATATATATATATATATATATATATATATATATGTGGTCAATAGACTGTCTGACTCCTCTAAATCTGTTGTAGAAGATAGGGCTGAAAGAGAGACGATTCTTGATTTTCAGAGACAGCCTCTATTGATTTCTACCACCTCACTCGTGGAAATCTATTTCTATTATTATCTTTCACTGTGACTACCACTCATTCTAATCTATTCAGAAGGGACCAACCCAAGTCTTAATCCCCCTATCAAAAATCTACGACAATTAAATTTAATTCTCATCGAAGGTAAATTCTGACAGGGGATGGTAGAATAGAAGAGGGGGGCACATAACTGTGTCGGAAAACGCCATACTCAGAAGAGCGTTTCGTTTCTATTTCTATTACCAGTTATTGGTGGTACCAGCAGAAAGTACTATCTCTGGAACCAAGTGAAGGTAGACGTGGACTGACGTGTTGCCAGACGCCATCATAAGAGGGTCTTATAGACAGACGCAGAACCAACTTGACTGTTACTCTTTGACGTTCTGGGAACGTGCGGCGCCTGAACTTTGACCAGAAACGAGCGAGAGCAGAGTGAAAGGAACTAACCCAGTGGGAGAAGAAACTACCATTGGCAGCTAGTGAAAATATCCGCTGCCAAAAGTGACCTCCTTTATTCAGTTAAATTCCATTCAAGTGTATGAAATCCTTTTCATAAATATTCAAATTATTTTCCAACTGTTAAAATTTAAAGTGATTATTAAATTTTGTTATTTGTAATATTACAAATTTAACTTCGATTCAATCCTTTTATGTGTACTATAATATTTTACTAGACCACATAAGGCAAGACCTCTCCGAATAACGTAACTGAGTAATTCCACAACAGAATCAACCGCAATCTCCTATGTGATCTATTTGATAAACGGGAATGGAACTGATCAGACGATTCATCGCAAATTTCAACACTTGTGATTGTTGTCTAAGGGGATTAATGAGGACCATCTGCATAAGCAATTCATACAAGCTGAGGAGTTGAGAACAAAGCTGAGAGCTGTTGAAGAGAACATCTTTGAAGGAGTGCAACTAACAAGAAAAAAAAAAGTAAGTGAAATATGTAACCAAATCAGAACAACAATTTTTTAGAATTTTTAAATATCGAGTCTTTTCATTTGCATACAATACACATACATTTTAAAAGTAAATAATGAAAATAAACAAATATGTATATTTACACGGAAACAAACACAACTTCACAAAAGTTTCATTCAATAACAATATCGTGACGCAGCATTCTAATTCAAAACCACGTTATTCAAAATGAGCTGATTATCCTTTCATACACTTACAGCTTACTTCGAAAACGCTATGGAGATATAAATAGCCTCCAGCTGACACTTGCTTTCTATGAAAATATTTAAGTAGATGTCCCAGAGTATATGAAGTTGAAGAAGAAGAAGAATTCGGGTTCTCCAAGTACGTAACTTTTTATAGCTTACTTCGAATTTGGGTTCTCAAATTATGTAATCAGAACTTCCTCGTAAATACAGTGATAGCCACTGCCTACTTGAGAAAACGTATACAACCTGACAAATACTTTTTTTTTGTCACTTTGAAATAAAGCTATTATGAAGAATATGTATTTATGAGATTTAATACCTTAATTATAAATTCTTAACAGGAATATGACAAAACGTCTATAATATGTGGCACATTATGTTTTGTTTTTTTTAAATACAGAAGTGCACGGCTATGAAAGAAAGTCGTGACAGAAGCGGTACTTATTTACCGGGGGCCCGAGAAAGATAATACCAATATTCTGCGGCCTCAAACATATGACAATATGGGGGCGGGGGTGTATACCAAGTACAGGACTGAATCTCAGAAAGTAGCCTTAATCTAGGTCTCAACAATGAAACATGGCTTAGCTGCGACATTTGATCAAAATTACAAAACCAAATGATGGCCGTGGATCTGTGACAAGGGAAAATTTACTAACTGCTTCAACAACGTTCAGTGAAAAGTAATTCTTAAAGTTTAGCTCAACCAGACGAGTTAAATTCTGTGGAAGTCTTTGGTAAGCATTACATGACAGTCATAACCCACTGGGCGAAGTAATCGAAGACGACTGCAGGTGGTAAGAAGGAGAAACACTGAAACAGAAATATGGATGTCGCTGAAGCCATAATCAGAACAAGTTCCGAAAACTCTGGACAGGAAACGCTCGCAGAGTTCTGACGGAAGGCCTATGCTCCGTGTGGAGGCGAAATGTAAGGATATAGAAACGGAGATAAGTTCTTTAAACATCTTTTTTTTTATTAAGGTGTTTGCTACTTTTCTTTGTAGCACGCCCCTTTCACCATCTACCATATATATGGAGCTGTTGGTTATATCAGGACGTGTTTTATTTATTGTAATATGCTTTTGTTTGTGTTTATTTTATACTATATTATCTCTAGTAGGTATTTTTCCTTGTGTAGCTATAGTTCAAAATGGTTTTATTATCCAAAATATATTTTCTAAGCTGGTATGTTTTTAATTTTTCACTGGAGGGTTATTTGGTTAACCCGTATGTATCTGGGGGGGGGGGGGGGGGGGGGGGATTGGGGGGGGGGGGGGAGATTTTCATGGTTTATAGTTCTGTCATTTATTTTTTTAGTGGGGGGGGGGGGGGGGGGGGGGGGGGGGGGGGGGGGGGGGGGGGGGGGGGGGGGGGGGGGGGTGGGGGGGGGGGGGGGGGGGGGGGGGCTTGGCTTTCACCAGTGAGAGAGTCTTTCACCAGTGTAGACTAGTGCCCCTTTATCATATAAGAGTTACGCCAACTAAAATTTGGCCGCCATTTTCGGCTGTATTCGAATAGCAGAAAAATGGACCCAATCGCGAGTTTCAGACTTAATATGCATTTTCGTTTAGGTTAACTAATAATTTGAAATAAAATTAGATGCAAATACAGTAGCACATATTTGTACTATTCTTTGTATTTCAACTAACAAAACAAAAAGAAGAAAACTAGTTCACTTACCGGTTTGTTGAATAGAATCAGTAGCGTGAATTTTTAACACAAACTCCGTTGCATTTTAAATTCCGTTAGAATTTCACTATTTAGCAACAAATATTCCGTACGAATTGCAACACTTAGCAAAACATACTACCTTATAAAATAATATAATAAAAATTAATTACAATTTTATTATAGTTTTATTATATATATATATATATATATATATATATATATATATATATATATATATATATATATATATATATATATATATATATATATATATATATATATATATATATATGTGTGTGTGTGTGTGTGTGTGTGTGTGTGTGTGTGTGTGTGTGTGTGTGTAAAATATATATATAATATCTTAAATATCTTATCTATAATATATAATATATTATCTATGATCTCATATATATATATATATATATATATATATATATATATATATATATATATATATATATATATATATATATAGATATATATATATATATATATATATATATATAGATATATATATATATCATATATAAAATATGAGATCATAGACGAATCATAGACTACTCACTTACTGAAAAGATTAAACAAAACATAGAAGCCAAAATAGAGACAAATATAAAATTTCATTATATTATATAATTTTTATTACATAATTTTTTATAATTTATATATTACAATTACATAATTATAAAATTATATAATTTATATTATATAATTATAAAATATTATATATATATATATATATATATATATATATATATATATATATATATATATATATATATATATATATATATATATATATATATATATATATATATATATATATATATATATATATATATATATATATATATATATATATATATATATATATATATATATATATATATATACAGTAGAACTCCATTTATCCGAACCCCATGGGACCGAGCATCGTTCGGATAATCAAATGTTCGGATAATTGGATTACATAATGTATCGAGTACATGTACACATATTTCTAAAAATAATTAACCATCACAAGGAAAATACACTATAAAACATATTTACTTGTACTGTAATAATAATACCCACACTGTATTAGATCACTGTATCACCAAAATCTTTTATTACACTGCAGAGCATGTACTACTTGTATTAATTTTTTTTATTTTTAAGAAAGAGAAATGTTTTCAAAATAACATTACAAACGATTCAAAACCAGGCGCAACTTACGTATATATGTACTTGCACAGATGTAGCCCACTATTTAAAATAATGAGGAATCCTCTTTTGCAACAAACTGGATAGTCTCCTTTTGGCTGCTAAGTCCCGCATTCTCTTCAACAGCAGAAGCTGTGTAGGACAGCTGTCATCTTCTTGCTCGTACCAAGCCATCGCTGTTTCTAGTGCTATAAAGGCCTCTTCAGGACTTGGTCGACGTTTTGGTTTTTCTTCATAATCTACAAGTACATCATGTACTTCTGAGGAGTCTTCATCATCGGTCACTACATGTATTTGGTTTTCTTCTTGCACAAAAGACAAAATTTCTTCGTCGTTCAAAAACTGAAAACCAGAATCATTATCATCTTCTAGCCACATGTGTGCATCATCTTTGTCACAGGCCGAAAATCCGGGCATTGCTTGAAACAGTTCCACAACTTCATTTATACAATCATCATTTGTGTCCACTTCAGTAGTTTCATTTCCTCCTTTTTTCCCAAGCAATCTATTCCAAGCCTTGTTGAGATTATCTTGTGACAGGGTGGTCCAATCATCAGCTAACATATATCAGCAGTCTTTGAGATTAAGCTTTTTGGAAAACGCCACCACACTTTCTTCATCTTCAGCCAACAATAAACGACGCATGACTTCCTTCTTGTACATCTTTTTAAGCTTTT
>JAMPIV010006704.1:45000-77610 GCA_024509875.1 Oreohelix idahoensis
ATCTCAGCACAGTGCACAAACTTCGTAGCACCGGCGAGGATCCCAGTGTGTTTATACTGGAGTCACACATTCTGTACATATTTTCATGGTGGGTAGGGTTCCTAATGTTTAAATTTTGCCAGGGCAGCAGCCGTATGGAGTACTTTTTACGATTTCCAACTGCCGTGGGTTTTTAACAGGCGCAACTTGCACATGAAACCTATTTTTTCGCCCTTATCTGAGAAGGCTAGGTATCCGATCTCCACTATCCAGGAGATTAGGGGGGGGGGGGGGAAGGGGGGGAATGACATCATTAGGACCCAATGGTTCTGAAAACATTTCCATCAAACATATTCCCTGTACTGGGAACCGAACCTGGTACCTTTAGAATTAGAGGCGGACGCCATTTCTCTTAGCTACTCCGACCCCGACAAGGAAGATGACAAATTAAAACAAATTAATCATGAAGGTTGATGCAGGGCGACAGAAGACTGGAGGCTGCCGTGTTGGTCAGATACTCTACGTTTCGTTTCGAGTTTGAATTTTTATTTATTTATTTTTTAAAAATATATTTTTTAATGTGGCCTCAATGTTTGCTGGACGATATCATTTTTGACAAGTTCGTAACAAGGTTGGGATTAGGTTAAGGCAAGTTGTTTGACATTGCTCGAAACAGGGTTGGGGTTTGGTCAAGGCTAACTATAGCATACTGTTAAGTCATATTTTAATTAAGGGGAGTTAAGCGGTAAAAGACTTGTTTGTACAGGTCGGATTTTTGGTTATCACGCTTGTAAGCTGACTAGCTGTTAGTTTGTTTAAAAAAAATATGATAGGGAATCTGCTCGAAGATACAGAAAGTGTTAGAAGGGGTATGAACGCTACTCACATCTCGTGCTGCGAATTCGCGCCGGGATGAATTTGTACTGGGCGGTTTTTGAGGGGGAAAATTTTCGTGACGGTTAATACGGGCAGAGCTCCGAAGATGGATGTTGACCATTTTTCGTCAGTGTGTCCCGGGATAAGATTTTTTGCATGAAAGGGATATTGGATTCTTCCTAATGTATTCTCTAAAGCCATGGTTGTACGGCTTATTTATATACTGCAGTATGTACGTTATTGAAGATTTTCAGGCCATGGATTATTTCAAGCCTTGGAGTATGTTGATTCAGGCCATACACATATTGTTGTAAACTGCGACATATGCAGTTCCCCTTTCTTGAATGGATATTTTTGGCCATGACGTTTATGATTATGAGCTGCTGTGCTCTACAGCCTTTGTGAATGGAATATTTTTGTACCAGTGACTGTATCTCTAAGGATTTACTTATGATGATCGATGATCCGTTTATGAGCAATTATTGACAGATTATATACCTTTGGATTGTACGCTCAATTACCTTGGATTAGTGCTCACTTGATGTACCATGATTTTTCGTGACTTGTACCTGTGACAGTGTGTTATTTATGATGTCATCGTTTGCTGTGGTGTTAATAAACTGTGTGTAGAACGTTACTAGGAGTTACACGTTTTTCCTGACTCCTAGGTGTGCTATTGGTGTGAGTGATTGCTATTTAACTCTATCTGTACTACATGACATTCGCGTTTGTTGACACTCACTCTCTACATACACACATCAGTCGGCCGCCCGTAAGCCCGACACATGCTGATCGCCTATATCAGCGGGAATAGAATAATAATAACATTTATCATCTTCTCTTTGCACAACCTATATATCAACACAGCAACAGTGGTGGCCAATGATATGGGGCATATTAAAATGAAGTGACAGCACATATCAGTTGTTCTACAGTGTAAACAGTTCAAATTTTTTTGGTGAGCAAGTTTCATCTAGGAAAGGAGTTTTCTATTCAAGTTAATCAAGTCAGAGTTGCAGTGTTCCAGTCCATCCTCTTGAGCGCCAACTTCTGATGTCAGCACCCGATGTTACATGGAGTTACGTTTGGAAGCCGCTATTACCTTGGAGTTCCAGTATCGATCACCATTGGATTTCTTTAGACTGTGTTATCTATGTACATCACTTACTGCTGTTTGTGGAAGCTGGGATTTTTCCTTTGAAAGCATAAGTGGTTGTTTTGTATGTGTAACATACAAACTGTACCACTGTTCGGTGTAACATTGAGCCTTCATAAAGAACATAATCCATTTATTCTTTCTCGTATTCTATGTTACATGTTTTCATATTTCTGAGGGTTTGGTTGGGTGGAGGACTTACGTTCGGATATATCCCACTTTCACCGAGGGCCGACGTAAGCGTTCTTTAGGGACATTCAACTTACGGATTTCCATACAGTGGAAATCATCCATATACACTTTTTGCTGACGTATTTCATCCACTGTTGTTTGGTAATCCGTGATATAATTGTATAGTGTGTGACGAAACGTCTCAGTGCTGTTGTTATATTTTTCTCTGTTCCTTAGTTTATTAATTAATTTGTTTGAGAGTGTCCTTCTCTCCTTCCTATCCTTTAGTTTTATACACATTTTTCATTTATACACTGTTTTGTCACTTGTATTGTACATACTAGTTCGCAGCTGTCATTGCAAAGCTTTGCAATATTTTTTTTGCCTACATTTCTACTACTTTCTATTACTTTAGTTGATTCTGCGAACGTGTTCATTTGTACTTTATATCTTGTCTTTGTCACTACTTGTCTGTACTGTCTATTTGTCATGCACTGTCAAATTATAATAATACATATATACCATTAATACATACATACATACATACATACATACATACATACATACATACATACATACATACATACATACATACATACATACATACATACATACATACATACATACATACATACATACATACATACATACATACATACATACATACATACATACATACTTCCATACATACCTACATACATACATACATACATACATACATACATACATACATACATACATACATACATACATACATACATACATACATACATACATACATACATACATACATACATACATACACCATACATACATACATACATACATACATAATTACATACATACATACATACATACATACATACATACATACATACATACATACATACATACATACATACATACATACATACATACATACATACATACATACATACATACATACATACATACATACATACCTACATACATACATACATACATACATACAAACATACATACATACATACATACATACATACATACATACATACATACATACATACATACATACATACATACATACATACATACATACATACATACATACAATCATACATACATACATACATACATACATACATACATACATACATACATACATACATACATACATACATACATACATACATACATACATACATACATACATACATACATACATACATACATACATACATACATACATACATACATACATACATACATACAAACATACATACATACATACATACATACATACATACATACATACATACATCATACATACATACATACATACATACATACATACATACATACATACATACATACATACATACATACATACATACATACATACATACATACATACATACATACATACATACATACATACATACATAAATACATACATACATACATACATACATACATACATACATACATACATACATACATACATACATAAATACAAACATACATACATACATACATACATACATACATACATACATAAATACATACATACATACATACATACATACATACATACATACATACATACATACATACATACATACATACATACTACATACATACATACATACATACATACATACATACATACATACATACATACATACATACATACATACAAAAATAAATACATAACATAATACAAAAAATAATAAAAAAATACATAAAACATACAAACATTAAAAAAAACATACATACAAAAACATAACATAAACAACAAATAAATACAAACATACATACATACATAAAATACATAAATACAACATAAAATACATACATATACATACATACAAAAATACAAACCCAAAACAACATAATAAAAAATTTACATTTTAACATAAAAAAATACATATAATATAACTATTCATAAAATAACTAACCAAAAAAAAACAAATAAAAATACATTTTATACTTAAACTTTAAAATAAAAAATACAAATCAAAAAAACATAATACATACATCTCATACAATAATAAAAAACAACATTTATCCCAAAAAAATTATAAAAAAACATAATACAAAAATAATAAAAACATATTACCCCTAAAAACAAAACATACCATAAACATACATACATAAAAAAAAAAAAAAAACATACTAAATAAAAAAACATACAATAAATACAACTACAACATTTAAAATAATATACAACCATACATACATTAAATAAAACAAAATACAATAATAAACTTTAATAAAAAAAAAAATCCATAACAAAATTAAACATCATAACAAACAACATAAAATAAAAACATACAAAAAATACATAATAAAAAAAAAATAATATTACATATTAAAAAAAAAATAAAAATTTAAATACATAAAAACATAAATCACTCATACAACACAAAAACTAAACATTTAAATATTTAAAAAAAAATAACAAACTAACTCAAAAAACAATACAATTTTAAAAAAAAACACCCATAACAAAAACCAAAACCAAACCATAAAAAAAAAAAAACCCAAACCAAAAACACATCCCACGGTCATTACACAATTTAAAAAAAAAAATATTTAAATTTTAAAATCTACCAACATAAAAACCCCAACAATATTCACCAAAAATAAAATCATAAATTTACAAATTAACATTCACTAAATAAACAAAATACATAAAACATAATTAAATCTCATTAAAAATAATAAAATTCCTAATATAAATCAAATCATCTCAAAAACAAAATCATCAAAAAAAAAAAAAAATAAAAAAAAAAAAAACTTAAATAAACATAAAAATAAAAAAAATCATCAAAAAACAAAAATACATTAAAAAATCATAAAATAAATTCAAAAAAATAAACATTACAAATATAATATAATCAAAAAAAAAAAAATAAAATATAAAAAAATACAAAAAAAAAAAAATCCCCAAAAAAAACCAAAATACATACAAAAAAAAATACCATATTACAAACATCCCAAAAAAAAAAAAACCACAAAAAATTACATACATTAAAAAAAAATATCCAAATTAAAACCAAATACCTAAATAAATAAAAAAAAAATCTATACCCATATCCTCATATTAAACCAAAATCAACAAAAAAAAATAAATAAAACTAAATAATAAAAATAAAAAAAAAAAATAATACCAAAAAATACATCAAACCACACATTACCCAAAAATATTCCCCCCAAAAAAATAATAACTAACAAAAAAATCAATTAAAAATAACAAATAAAAAATCATACATTTTAAAATATTAATTGTTAAACATTACTAAATACTAATCAAAAAATAACAAATAAAAATTACACTCATACAACCCAACACAAATAACCCATTAACAAAACTACAATATAAAATCTTAAAAATCTACATATCACCAAAAATACAAAACCATACATATCCCATATTCAATCATAAAACTATAAATTATACCAAAACATACCTAAACATCCCATCAATCAAAAAACTTAAAAAAACAAAAAAAAAAAAAATAAAAAAAAAACCTTTAAAAATTAAAACCAAAATACCTTATCCCCAATCAAAAAAAAAAAAAAAATAAAAACAATCCTCATAAACAAAATCACATCAAATAAAAAAATTACAAAAACAAACATAAAAAACAAAAAATACATCAAATAATCCCTTAAAAACTTAATAAACCCCTAAACTTCACTACAATCCCAATAAAATAAAAAAATTAAAAAAAATTAATTAAAAAAACAAAACATAATAAAAAATCAAATTTTCTAAATCCCGGAGTCAAAATACCACACAAATTACATCCTAAAAAATTAAAAAAAAAAAAAAAAACAAAAACAAAACAACATAAAAACAAATATAATCACAACAATCAAAAATTCAAAAATCACAAAAACAAAAATTTTCACATAAAACCAATCACAAAACACCATAAAAAAAAAAACATATCAAAAATTTAAAAATAATTATACAAAACATAATATTAACAAAAACAAAAAAAATCAAAATATACCCTTAATACTACCAACAATTAAAAACATATTAAAATACTAAACTTACTAAAAATATAATATATTCCCATAAAAAAATAAATTCCAAACAAATATATCTCATACAAAACCTAAAAAAAAAATAAAACAACACATAAATTACTTAATTATTAAATCATAAATAATAAAAAAAAAAATAAAAAACTTACAATCAAAAATAACTAACCAAAAAAATATACATATCATTTAAACATTTTAAATTCATACATTTAATAAAATCAAAATAAAAAACATAAAAAAAAAAAAAAAACAAAAAAAAACTAAAACCAAAACATACATAACATACATAAAAACAAAAAATTAAAATCTAATACATAACCCCAAAAAAAACAAAAAAACAAAATAAACTTAAAAAATAAAACAACTTACCAAATAAAAATTTAAAACATACATAAACATAAAATAAATCCAAATACAATACTTAAAAAATAACATACATACATAAAATATTTAAACAAAATATAATAAACATCAAACCATTAAAAAACAAAAAATATTTCCATACATTAAATTAAAACATAATAAAAAAAAAAAAAACAAATAAAAAAAATACAAAATCCTAAACATTAAATAAAAAATCCCCCCAATAAATAACAACATTAAAAATACAACAAAAAATAAACAAAAACCCAAAAAACATAATACAAAAAAAAAAAAAATAATAAAATAACCAAAAATATACAAACATACATAAAAAAAAAAAAAAAAATTAAAAAAAAAATTTAACCATAAAAAATTTAATAAAACCAAATACATACAAATACAACATAATCAAAACATAAATAATAAAATAAATAAAAAAATACAACAAACTTTAAAAAAATATACAACAAAAAAACAAAAATAATACAAAATACATACATATAAAAAAAAATAATAATATCAAAAAAAACCATAATAAAAAAAACAAATCAAAAAAAAAAATTAAAATACAAAAACAAAACAAAATAAATATAAAATACATAAATACAAAAAAAATACATAAATATACAAAACATAAACAAAACATACATACAAAAACAAAAATACATACAACAACATAAATACAACAACCAATAAAAAAAAAATTACCATTAAAAAAATTTAAAAAACATACAAATAAATATTAAATAAAAAAAAAAAAAAAAACATACAATACATAATATAAAATACAAAAATACATAATAATACATAACACAAAAATATAAATAAAAAAAAAAATAAACACATTTCATAAAAAAACTAAAAATACATAAAATAATACATACAAACATACATACATAAAAATAAAAACAAAAAAACAATACATAAAATCAAAATAAAAAAACATAATAAAAAAAAAAAAAAATAATACATCACATAAAAAAAAAAAAAAAAAATAAAATAAATTAAAAACATAATAATAAAAATATACAAAAATATAAACAAAATAAAAAAAACAAACATAAAAAACAAAAATAACAAACATTAAAAAAATAAAAAAAAAACATATTACATAAAACTTAAATACAAAATAAAAATACATAATACATAATATAAAATAAAACAAAAAAAAATCAAATAAAAAAAAACATACTTAATACAAATAAAATAATAAAAAACATAAAAACAAAAAATACAAATACATACATATTAAAAATAAAAATACATTAAATAAAACACATAAACAAACCAAAAAAAAAACATAAAACAATACATACATAAATAATACAAATACATACATACATAAATACATAAAAAACATACCAATACACCCCATAATACATTAATACAAACTTACATAAACTAAATACATAAATAAATACAAAATAAAACATAAAATATAAAAAAAAAACAAAAAAAATACAAACTAATAAAAATTATCATAAATACATAAAAATCAAATAAAAAACATATATTAATACATAACACCAAACTACAACCATACATTACATAAAACCACATAAATCATACATACATACAAAATATTAAATACATAAATACATAATAAATAAACAAAATAATAACAAAATTACATAATACATACTAAAAAATACATAAAAAAAAAAATAAAAACATACATACAAAAATAAAAAACTTACAAAATAAAAAATAAAACATACAAAAATCATACAACATACATAAAAAACCATACATACATAAATTTAAAATACATACATACAACAAATACCTTAATTTTATAAAATAATAATCATTACATACATACAACATAATAATAAAAATTTAAAAAATAAAAAAATAACATAATTAAAATTACCAAAAAACATACCCAACTAATACAACATAACAAAACATAAATCCCATACAATACCATACCATAATACATAAATATATACAATTAATTTAATATTATACAAAATACTTAAATCATAAAATAATACTTAATACAACAAAAATAAAAAACAACATAAATAACTCAAAAAAAAAAATAAAATTACAAAATACAAAAAATTATCAAAAAAAATAATAAAATAACAAAATAAATAATACATACATACATACCAAAATAAAATACAATTTAAAATTACATAAATACAAAAAAAAAAAAAAAAAAAAATTCAAATAAATAAAAAAAAAACAAACATAAAAAAAAAAACAAACAAAACATACTAAAACTAAATTTAAATAAAATCAAAATATAAATACAAACATACCAAAAAACAAAATAATAAAACCCATAACAAAACATAACAAAAACATAAAAACATACTAACAAAAAAAAAAAAAAATACATAATAAAAATAAATAATAAATAAAAATTCATCAAATACAATCTATCCAAAAACATAAAAAATTCCCCAAAAAACATACATACATAAACACATCAAAAACTTAAATTAAAAAAATACCTAAAACAATTAAAACTATTAAATATACATCTAAAAAAAAAAATAAATAATAAAAAAACAATAAAATAAAAAATTCCAAAATAAAAATACCAATTACAATCAACAAAACTAAAACTATAATAAAAACAAAAAAAAAAAAAAAAAATAAAAAATAATAAAAATAATTATATATAAATTAAATAATAAAAAAAAATAAACATAACAAAAAAAAAAAAATAAAAAAATAAATAAAAAAAATAAACTAAAACATTACAAAACAAAAAATAAAAAAAAATAAAATAATATTAAATATAAAAAAAAAAAAAAAAAAAATATACAATCCAAAAATTTCAATAATTTTTAAAAAACTAATAAAAAAAAAATATAAATCTCATTTACCTATAACTATAAATAAAAAAAAATCCATAACTACTAAAATCAAAAACAACAAAATCAACAATTATAAAATTTTAAACTTAAAAAAATAAAAAAATTAAATAAAAAAAAATTAAAAAAAAAAAAAAAAAAAAAAAATCCTAAAACTATAAAAAATTTAAAAAAAAACAATAATCAAAAATAAACCCAAAAAAATCAATAAAAAAAAAAAAAAACAAAAAAAAAACAAAAAATTAAAAAAACAAAAAAAAAAAAAAAAAAAAAAAAAAAAAAAAAAAAAAAAAAAAAAAAAAATAAAAAAAAAAAAAAATAACAAAAAAAAAAATACCAAAAAAAAAAAATTCAAATAAAAAAAAAAAAAAAAAAAAAAACAAAAAAACAAAAAAAAAAAAAAAAAAACAAATCGTAAACTTAATCAAAATTAAAAAAAAAAACAAAAAATTTTTTTAAAAAAATTAAACCAAAATAAAAAATAAAAACCTAAAAATACAAAATAAAATATAATATAAATAAAAAAAAATATAACAAAAAAACTTTAAAAAAAAAAAAAAAAAAAAAAAAAAAATCCCCAAAAAAAACATTAACAAAAAAAAAATTAAAAAAATTTACAAACCCATAATCAAAACAAAATACCAAAAATTTAAACAAAAAAATTAAAACAAACCATTAAAAAAAAAAAAAATCAAAAAAAAAATAAAAAAAAAAAAAAAAAATCTTTAAAAATCCATTTAAAAAAAACCAATTATTCAAAAAAAATTAAAATCACTCAACTTTAAAAAAAAAAAAAAAAAAAAATTATAAAAAAAAAAAAAAAAAAAAAAAATAAAAACCAAAAAAAAACTCTAAAAAATAAAATCAAAAATAAAAATTTAAAAAAAAAAAAAAAAAAAAAAAAAAAAAACAAATCTTTACCTTATTTAATTAAATAAAAACTCAAAAAAAAAAAAAAACCCTTAAATTTTAAAATAATAAATACTTAAAAATAAAAAATATAAAAACTTAAAAAATTAAAAAAAAAAAAAATAATCAAAAATCAAAATTTTTATAAAAATCTAAAAAAAAAATAAAAAAAAAAAATAAAATCAATTCCAAAAAAAAAACTTACATTTAAATTAAACAAAAAAAAAAAAAAACAATCAAAAAATATACAAAAAAAATCAAATAATTCCCTAAAAAATACAAAAAAATAAAAAAATCCAACCAAACTTAAAAAAAATCTAACACAAAAAAAAAAAAAAAAAAAATTTAAAAAAAATACTTCCCTCAAAAAAAAAAACCAAAAAATAAAAAATTCATTAAAAAAATTAAAAAAAAAAAAAAAAAAAAACTACAAAAAAAAAAAAATAAAATTAAAAAAATAAAAAAAAACCCATAAAAAAAAAAAAAAAACAAAAAACATAAACCTAAATATTAAAAATCCATAAACTAAAAAATAATTTATTATCCATAAAAAAAAAAACTTTCAAAAAAAATAAAACAAACACTTTAAACATATTTAAAAACAAAAAAAATTACCTAATAATTATCAAAAAAATAAAAATCCTAAATTCAAAAAAAACATAAAACAAATAAATATCCAAAAAAAAATAAATTAAAAAAATAAAATATCCCAAAATTAAAAAAAAAATTAAAAAAAAACTAAAAAAAAACCTTAACAAAAATATAAAAAAAAAAAAAAAACACATTAAAAAAAAAATATACATACTAAAAATCAAAAATATAAAAAAAAATCTTTATAATAAATCAAACTTAAAAAAAAAAACATAATAAAAAAACATAAAAAATACAAAATACAAATCAAATAATAAAAAACAACCACATTAAACTAAAAAACTAAAAAAAAAATATTTTCATTAAAAATTATCAACTAATTTTAAAAAAAAAATTAACATTTTTAATCTTTTTTACAATAAAATAATATAAAATTTCAAATAACTAATAAAAAAAAAAAATTATAAAATCAAAAATAACCCCCCAAAAAAAAAAAAAAAAATACACCAAAAAAAAAATTAAATTTAAAATACAAAAATTTTTAAATATTCAATACAAAAAAAAAAATACTTTCCTAAAAACTTCATATTTAAATAATTTCCAAAACAAAAACCCCCCCTTTAAAAAAAAAATCATTATAAACCCATTCCAAAAAAAATATATAAACCAATAAATATCATAAAAAAACACCAAAATACCCCAAAAATAAAAAAATACCTTTAAACCAAAAAATATAAAAAAAAATAAAAAAATAAAAAATAAAAAATAAATTCTATAAAAATATAAAAATTAAAATTCAAAAAATCCCATAAAAATCAAAAATAAATAAAAAAAAAAAATCTTAAAAAAAAAAATCAAAAAATAAATAAAAAACTCTTCAAATATTATAAATTAAACCATCTTTAATCATACATTTTAAAAAAAAAAAAACAAACATCTACAATAAAAATCACTCAAAAAAAAATAAAAAAAATAAAAACAAAAAAATAAAATCTTACAAAATAAAAAAAAACTTTAAAAAAAAAAAATAAAAATAAAAATAAATCCAAATCCAAAATAATATTAAAAAATCAACCATCCAATTAAATCAAAATTAAAAAAAATCCAAAAAAAAACAATAAAACAACTATAAAATCACAAAATAAAAAAAAAATCTTACTTAAAAAAAAATACCCCATTTAACTTTAAACATTCAAAAAAACAAAAAAAAAAAAAAACTCAAATAAAATTTTTCAAAAACAATCAACAAAACCAAAATCCAAATAAAAAAAAAAAAAATTTAAAAACTCAAAACAAAAAAAAAAAAAAAAAAACAATAATATTATTTAAAGCAAAAAAACAAAATAAAAAAAATACTTAAAATAAAAAAAAAAAAAAACCAAAAAATATCCTATAAAAAAAAAAAAATAAACAAAAAAAAAAATAAAAAAAAAAAAAAAATAAATAAAAAAAATCAAATTCCCATAACAATTTCCTAAAATAAAAAAAAAAAAAAAAAAAAAAACAAAACAAAAAAAATCCCCACTTAAAAAACTAAAAAAAAAAACCCTTTTTAATAAAAAAAAAAAAACTCCTACAAAAAAACAAAAAAACCAATCCTAAAAAAACCAAACAAAAAATAAAAAAAATAACCCCCTAAAAAAAACAAAAATAAAAAAAATCTAAACCAAACCCCTATTCACAAAAAAAAAATAACTAAAAAAATTATTAAAAAAAAAAAAAAAAATTTAAAAAAAAAAAAAAAACAAAAAAAAAAAAAAAAACCAACCCCAACCCCCAAAAAAAAATCCCCAAACCCAAAAAAAAAAAATTAAAAAAAAAAAAAAAAACCAAAAAACCAAAAAATAAAAAACCAAAAAAAAAAAAAACAAAATAACCAAACAAAAAAAAATAAAAAAAAAACTTAAAACCATAAAAAATAAAATAAAACTAAAAAAAAAAACCAAAAAAAAAAATCAACTAATATAAACTTAATTAAAAAACCAAAAAAAAAAAAAAAAAAAACAAAAACCACTTAACCATTACAAAATAAAAACAAAAAAACCAAAAACTTAAAACTTAACTAAATCACAAAAAAAAATAAAAACAAAAAAAGACTTTAAAAAACTTAAAAAAAAAAAAAAAAAAAAAAAAAAAAAAAAAAAAAAAACAAACCAAAAAAAAATATAAAAAAACCAAAAAAAAAAAAATAAAAAAAAAAAAAAAAAAAAAAAAAAAAAAAAAAAAAAAAAAAAAAACACCAAAAAAACCCCAAAAAAAAAAAAAAAAAAAAAAAAAAAAAACAAAAAAAAAAAAAAAAAAAAAAAAAAAAAAAAAAAAAAAAAAAAATAAAAAAAAAAAAACCCAAAAAAAAAAAAAGCACACAAAACCAAAAAAAAAAAAAAAACACCCAATAAAAAAAAACAAAAACCACAAAAAAAAATAAAAAAACCCAAAAAAAAAAAAACAAAAAATAAAAAATAATAAACAAAAAAAAAAAATAAAATAAAAAAAAAAACATAAAAAATAATTAAAAACAAATCCAAAAATAACTCCAAAAATTCAAAAAAAACAAAAAATCCTAAAACAAATAAACTTTATACAAATTATAAAAAAAAAAAAATAACAAAATAATAAAAATACTCCAAAAAAAACAAAAAAATAAAAACTCAAATATCCAAAACACAATCAAAACAAAATACATAAAAAAACAATAAAAAAAATTATCATTTCACCAAAAATTCTAAAAAATTTCCCCAAAAAATTTAATAAATAAAAAAAATAAAATCATTTCCCATTTTTCAAAATCACACACAAAAAATACAAAAAAACAAATACTACAAAACAAAAAACAAAAAACAAACAAAACCAAACAAAAAAAAAAAAAAAAAAAATACAAAAAAAAAAAAAACTTTAATACAAAAATCAAAAAAAAATCAAAATAACCCAAAAAAAATTCTTCCAAAAAATCAAAATACCAAACCAACCCCAACCACCTCAAAACACACAAAAAAACAAAAATAAAACAATTCAAACACTATAAATTCAAACAACTCCAAAAATTTAACAAAAACAAACATATCCCAAAAAAAAAACAAAACCAAAACAAAAAAAAAATTTCAAAAAAAAAACAAAACAAAAAATAATAAAATAAAAAAGAAAAAAAAAAAAAAAAAAAAAACTAAAAAAACAACCAAAAAACCAAAAAAAACTAAAAAACAAAAAAACAAAACATCTAAACTTTAAAAAAAAATCATAATCAAAAAAAAAAAAAAAAAAAAAAAACAAAAAATAAATTCAAAAAAAAAAAAAAAAAATCTCAAAAAAAAATTTTAAACTTATATAAAAAAAAAATAAAAAAAACAAAATTTATATAACAAAATTAAACATCCCCCTATTAAAAAAAAAAAAAAAACAACAAAAAAACCAAAAAAAAAACAAACAAACAAAAAAAAAAAAAAAATAAACACCAAAACAAATAAAAATTAACAAAAAATTCGTAGCAATTAGTTTTACATGATGAGGTTTGCAGACCCATGCATAACCTCACACCAGTCGCTTCTTACGACATGCATGAGAGAGAGAGACATCAGCAGTAGTCCTAATGTTCATTTCTCGTCGGAGACCCTCAAGAACTACACAGAATCAGTCAGGTCACTGTTTATTGCTGGAGATCTAATTACTATAGCCCAAAGAGTATGTGGTTTGAAATCTTAGAATTCTCATACAGAATGTTTACTAGTTTAACAGCTAAGGTTTTTGTAAAGCATATTATCTCCATTTTTTGCTGCAGTTTTTGCTCCAAAAAGAGCACTAATCTACCACTTCAGATTGCTTCCTTGAGGAAGTATATGGGAAAGCACATGCTCTTGCAGCGTTTGTTTCTTCAGCAATTCATTATACATGGTGAATTTGCCAGTTCCGTGTGCAACTCCATTTTTGTCGTCTGTTATGACTTGCCAGTTCCGTGTGCAACATCATATTTGTCGTCTGTTATGACTTGCCAGTTCCGTGTGCAACATCATATTTGTCGTCTGTTATGACTTGACTGAGATAGCATTGGTCCTTATCAGTCGTTGCCCCCTAAAAGATCCTCGGGAGCTTACCGGGGCTTGTTTAAACATGGACGTATCTCGTTAGTAAGCAGAGTACTATACTATCATCAGCTGCAAATTAAAACGAAAAATACAACGAACAAAACACCACAACCATTCACAAACAACAGCAAATGTAAGAATTCACTAGCAGTCAAAAAATGTCGTCCAATGAAAATATATTAGCGGAAAATAAATCATAAACATTAACGGCAGGCAATATTGAATGGGAAATGTGACAATGGTTTAGATGGAGTACATATATGCAACCGATACATCATTATTATGATACAGCTTTTGACAATCTGTGGCATCCATTAAGTATGGTAATGAAATATTAGGTCATGGTTAATGTGAATGACTTAATGGGTATGTTGAACATTCATTCAAAACATAGATGGCTAACTTTAAGATATGCAGTATTTTATCGATGAAAAAAACCAAGTGTATTTGACGACAAGACATCACTAACAAATATATACACTTAAAATACAGAAAGCAATCATAATCTAACAACACCATTCTTAAGTGTTCCGAATAAAGTATGTCCCAGAGTTTGACTTCCTGTTCAGCCACGCGCTCATCAGCAGACAACGATTTTGATAGGATTTCGGTTCTTGCCTTCAGGGAAGTACCTAAGTTTTATTTTATTATTTTATTAAGTTTTTATGTGTCCTGTCTAGCCTTCACTTTCTTTCCTTTCCTGACGAAGGCCTTGTGGCCGTAACGTAGACTATTTTCTTTGTCTTTTGTCCTCGTAAGACGAATCACCTTTTTTTCGATTTTTTTTCAAACCCATCCAGTTTGGCATAAGAATTCACATTAGCTTAGTACGTTGTCTTGCAAACATTAAAAAAGCACCTGGCATTTCTGTGGTAAACTTTACTAAACATTAATAATATACTGTACCTTCAATGAACTAGCATTCTATATTTCAGACTGTTTTCATTAGCTGAGAACTTTCATATGATCGAGTGAACAGCTACTGAAAAAATTCATTTGGCTTTCAATTTCTGGCTACACTGCGTAACATTTCCATGGCGTAAGATGGCATGAAGCCAGACCTTGACACATTTATAAGTCAAAACGTGTGATAAATTTGAGCTTACCCATGATTCACAGCGAAATGTCTGAGATTACACCAATAAGTATATTTAGACTACAAACTATCGCTCCATGTGGTGCAATTTTCATATGACGGCCATAAAACCTCCCTGTAACGGCTGTTTACTGGGTGTCACACATCTTGACGTCGTCTTAAGTTCACGATATTGAATTCTTGGTAGTCGGTGTCTTGGATTCTGGAAGATATATCAACAAATTAATCAATAAATTAACTAACTAACTGCTCAATCATTTATACAATTAGTCAGACAACTAATCAATACATTCAGTTAGGGATTAATATGCTTTTTCGACCGACAAGAAGAAACACACAAATCGGCAAAGCGATACAAATTCAGTGACTTTATATTCTCAAAAAAAAAAAAAAAAAATTGAAATATGGATATAAAAAAGAATTTGGTGCTGGAATAAGGGAGTGCGGAGAGAAGCCACGGTGGCGGCTCATGGAATCACAAGAAAAATTTTTAGACGTCTTATAAAAATTCGAAAGGAAGAGAATTAACTCTCTTCATTTCTATCCTATTTAAAAAAACCGTCGTGTATGAGGGCGGGTAATTTCAAAGTCGCAGAAAGTAATTAAAATTATTTTTTTTAAATTAATATATTTTATTATTTTATTATTTTGTTATTTTAAAGATTAAATTATAATATAGATTGTGTGATTTGAAAAAAAAAACCCTTAGTTTCTCAAACTGTAACTAACAATTGGTTAAATTCTTTCATTACAGATCCAAAGGCTAAAATGATTTGGAAGGTGAAGCCCCTGTGTCATTTCTGAAGTTTCTACCCTGTAGAGAGCTTAGGGTTCATCTAAAGGAGGAATGTATGCTTTCTGTTTGCTTTCATTCATAGGAAATTCCAGAAACTTTATCAGCCTCTACAACATTTATGCACTAATTAACGGATGGTTAGTAATAAAGGCAGGTATCCTAAATTATTTAGGCAGTATATTAGAACTACGCCAACTAAATGGGGAATGGAATTATGAATCCTTGCTGATGCTGAAACAGTATATAGGCCCTACATATGATTTTAAAGTTACCTTGGTAAGGATACCCAAGCTTTCCATTTGGTTTGGCTTATGATGTAGTTATGAGACTAATAAAGTATCATATTAATCAAGGTTATTATTTGATAGTTTTTACACTAGTGTATAAATTTTAAAATATCTTTAAAAGAAAGGTGTTTGTGCATGGAGAACTACTGTAAAAAACGAAGAGGGTTTCCAAAGTCTTTAAAAGAAATAAAATCATTTGAAAACAAAATCAGCTGGCAGTGACATGTGTTGTATCAGGGAGAGGGAGATGTTAACAATACAGTGGAGGGATAATAAAACAGTTTCTATCATGTCTAATTTTAGGACAACTAGTGGATATTCAGAAGTTACTAGAAGAACAAAAGTTAATGGGGAATTTAGAGAGTTAAAAGTTAAGCAGTCTAATGTAGTGAAACAATATAACACATTTATCGGGGAGGTAGATACCATTGACCAATTAATTAATAAATGTCATGTTCTTAGGAAACCAAAGAAATTTTGGAAAACATTATTTTATCATTTTATTGACATGGCTAGGGTTAACAGCTATATTATTTGTAAAGAGTGGAGAAATGATCATCCTGATGTTAAAGAACTAGACAAGCCTATCGTTACTTTCAAATAGATTTTACGGAGGAACTAATTAAGCAAACTGGGTGGACTTGAAAAGCATCAGAATACTCCTTCTTCACGTAATGCCATAAAAAAATAAAATCAGCACTAGACACTCACTTGTACCAGAATGTGCTGGTACAACACACAATTGTGAACATTGTTGAGCTAATTTAGGTTTAAAAAAATGCAACAAAATGTAGTGCATGCAACACTTTTCTTTGATTCCTGAAATATAGAAACTGCCTTTTTGAATACCGTATGTCGTAAAACAATCTTGATATCTTCTATTTCTTTATTCAACTTATATGATATGGATATGAATTTTAATTTTTTTTCAAAATCTTAATTTGTTTTTTTTTTAAATTAAAATGTTCTTACTAGTGCCCAATTATACGTACTAATTGTAATTATTCTCTAATTAATAAATTTATTATCAGAATCTTTTATTTTTTCCCAAAATATGTACATTCTTGGATAACCTTTAAAAAAAACTTCATTTATTGTATTATTTTAATTAGCTAGTTTTATTCTGGACTATCTCAATTTATGTAAAATTTTTTATCACCGATTCTGCAAATATTTTGACATTGGATAATTACATTGTAATACATTATTGGTATTTAATTTATGATCAGATTCGTCTAATTTTTTCAAATTATTTACAAAATTGGACAATGCTCTGAAAAGAAGGCAACTGTTTTGTAAATTTTGCATTTGCTAGTTTTTGCCCTTTTTTTATATTTCCGTGTATTTAAATTTTTGTTACTTTTTGTGCATCTAATTAGGTAATTAACTTGTTGCTACTCAACCAAAGTAAACACGTCCCAAAATAACTACTACTATTTTACTAATGTGCATTCAGTTCTAATCACATTCATGTATAATACCGATAGGTTTAATATGTTTAAAAATATGTTACATACTTTTAAACCACACAATAAAAATTTTTTTTAAAAAGTCAAGAATTGAATAGAGTAACAAAAAGAGTTCAATTTTCAGATTAGATCAACGGTTCTCAACCTTTTTATCCTGGAGGACCCCTTGAAATAATGTTCAGGTCTCAAGGAACCCCTGCATAAAAATTACTATATCTACAGCTCACGAAACTTTAGGTGATCAGTAAGTTGTAAATATAGCAATACAATAACTTAATTGTCAATGTTCTTTTGAGTACAGTGTGATAAAACGTCTGTACGTGTTCTTTTTGTGGCTCTCTCACACCTTCCGCCACTCCGGCAGTATCCCTTCTTTTCTTCAATTTTCTCTTTCTCCCATTCAACCGCTTTTATTTGGCATAATTTTTGCCCTTTCGTTCATTATTTTACTCTATGCTGAATCTAGTAGGATGAAGTCCCTAACACTCCACTCCCCTACGGAAATATCTGCTAAAGGACTATCTTTATCTTTTTCTTTTACTGTGACCACTCCCTAGACGTATTTAACTTCCGCCAGGTGAACAGTGGTATTATCGTAACAATACCCGGTCATTATCACCGGTCAGCGGTAATACGTTATCTCTTTGAGTCGCCGGCCACCTTTGATAGGAGACGATCCTCGTTTAACTCAATATGGTCTCGTACGAGGATTAATAGAATACCGTATTGTCCGCCAGAGAAATCAATCTGGGGGATTCACACACACAGGTGATAATTAGATTATCGCATCCGCTGGACACGTCTCGGTATCATTATCACAGTTAACCTGTCTGAGGAAGACAA
Organism: Oreohelix idahoensis; assembly: GCA_024509875.1. NCBI lineage: Eukaryota > Metazoa > Mollusca > Gastropoda > Stylommatophora > Oreohelicidae > Oreohelix > Oreohelix idahoensis. Next base: position 64,482 of record JAMPIV010006704.1, read on the forward strand.
TATTTAAAGGTAGCATCTGGCCATCAAAGAGCTCACATATTTATTTGTGAGTTGGCGGAAATATTACGCCTTATTATAAAGAGGTCACGCGTTGGAATATTAAATGTAATATTTTAAAACACGCGGGGGGGGGGGGTTATGAATTTTAATATTTCCAGATAGTGCTAAAGAGCTAACCATTGGTTTGATTTGAGAGCCGGAATATGCTTTGGTTCTCGCTGGCACGTTTGCTGGGAAGTACAATCTGGGATTTGAAATGAGAATATAATACAGTAAAAGCGGAGTCACAAATCAAACAGCTTCGCAACGTCAAGCTAGCAACTCCCTAAAGCCAGAGAAAGATGATCGGACCTAGAATTCCATAATTAAAAGTGACATATATAAAACCATTACTTATAAGAGGAAATTCGCTGAATTAACTCAGCTGGGGGCTTGAACGGGCTAAAAACCATTGCTTAAATCCTTCACAAAAGGCGACGGATCAGATATAAGTTAACAATTGTTCAGCCCAATGCAACATTGTTCTTGACTTATGAAAATATCATGTTAACACACCCTTAAGGTAGAAGGGTCATTACCCTTCTATCTACATGTCTGCCAAGAGTAATCTTGTGCGAAGGTAGACACCTTTGACGACCCATTTTAGATACTCATGAGTTATGGCCATTGTTGGACCACTACTGCAAAGCAGGGGAGGCAATCCGTGACATAAAGAATTATTTTTTGGTGCGGATCTGGTTATTTTGGTCTATTTATTATCCTACTCCTTTTGTGTGGTTCAACTTCCCCACAAAGGTTCAACTTCCCCACAAAGGTTCAACTTCCCGACAAAGGTTCAACTTCCCCACAAAGGATATCAACTTTGATGCCAGTTTAATCACGATCTCTCGCGCAACCCCTAGCGACCACTCGCGGAACCCACGGGTTGAGAAACCCTGGATTAGATCATCTTACTTAGTCGTTCCCCTTCTACCGTGAGGTGTAGAGGTTTGGAAGAAAGAGCGCCAGATTATCCTATCGGCTGTCTTCCTCCTGGCCTGGTTCCATTCTAGTCCTTGGTCCTTCAAATAGTGTCTAATGTTGTCCTCCCAGCGGACTCTGGGTCGTCCTGTGGGTCTGGATCCCTGGCTCTTTGTTTCCCATGCTTGTCGCGGTAGCCGATCTTCTCCCATTCTCCAGACAAGGCCAAACCATCTTAGTTGGGACTGTTCTACTTGGGTGGGATTTTAGGCCTTGACGTATCGTCTGGTTGCGGACTATGTCTCTTCTTGTTACTTCAACCACCTTCCTCAGATACCTCATTTCTGAGGTTTGGATCTGGCTTTTGTGGGTTGTAGTCATTGCCCATGACTCGCATCCATATATCAAGACTGGGACATAGGTGATGCGGTATACAGCCATCTTCGTTTTCTTACCAACCTCTCTCTTGCTGAGGAATTCTCGATTTAGGGCCTGAAAAAGTCTCCCAGCTGCTGCTTTTCGAGTGGCCAACCCTCCTTTGATGTCTCCCTTTCGGTCTATAATAGCTCCGAGGTATTTAAAGTGGTCGACCTGCTTCAGGACCTGTTCTCCCAGCTTAATCTGATGTCTTCTTTCTTCTCGTGATATCACCATGGATTTTGTTTTAGAGCTGCTTATGACCATCCCTCTCGTCTCCAGCTTTTTTATTCCAGACTTGCAGGTTGGATTGGAGATGTGCCTCTGATTTAGCAATCAGGGCAGCATCATCAGCAAATGCCAGCTCTGAAATACAGACCTGTCTCATCTTCCAGTACCCCACTGAATACTTTCTTGTTCTCTCCTTACATACCTTGATGACATCGTCCATGAGGAGTATGAAAAGATAAGGTGACAGGATATCACCTTGTCTTACACCAGTGGTGGTCCTGAACTCTTCTGACTTATGTTTTTTTTAAATTTTTATTTATTTATTATTTTTTTTTTTAACGTTCTTCCTTGCCAAACAGTCCCAAAGTTTGCTCCAGGGGACCCTGTCAAACGCCTTTTCCAGATCTATGAAACAAAGATGCATCTCATTCTTATACTCAAGGGCCTTTTCACTCAGCTGTCTGAGTGTGAAGATTAGGTCTTGAGTACTTCGGTTTGCTCGGAATCCACACTGAACTTCATCCAATTGTGGCTCAGCTAGGCGTCGAAGTCTCTGCTCTAGGATTCTAGAGTAGATTAGATCATCTACCATCTTCAAATTGAAGCAATCTTCTGTCTCTTGTCTTGATGATACAGTCTGATAGACACTTCCCTCTCTTGATGTTATTTTCTCACATATAGCGTTGTCATCAAATCAAAATTAAGCGAATAAAATAGTTGGATATATAAAGAGAAACGTTGTTGGAAACAATAACATCAGGACAAGTTGAAGACAAACATGCAAGAGGAAGACAACGCTAAACGTGGGAAGGACAGGAAATAGTCCATCAATGTGTACCATCAAGGTCACATACAATCAAGATCCATTATGTCCAATTTGTGATGGGGACATAAAACTTCATCTGATCTGATCATGCGCCTCGGCTTAGGGTAACGGATGCTAAGTCCAGCAATCTAAAAAAATGCAGTCGCTAACTCCGTCTCCAGTAAGCATATACTTTCTGTATTAACAATAACTGTTGCTGCTCCATGCTCCATATTGAGCGAAATGAGAAATTATGTTAAACAAACACAAACTTATCTGTATGGCTTTCAAGTAAGAGGAGATACATATTTACGTGACGGTATTAGTCATTATATTTCTAGTTACGATCGATAAAGGTGTCTCTCCCCCCCCCCCCACCCCCCCCCCCCCCCCCCCCCCCCCCCCCCCCTCCCCCCCAAAAAAAATCGTTTCATTAATTGTTCTGTTCCACAGTAAACTTGACGTGGATAGTAAAAATGTGTAAATACATAATTTAAATTGTTTCTTACAGAGTCAATAATGAAGCAAGTGAATAAAGGCGGAATTAAGGAGATATATAAAAAGGAAAAAAAAAACCGAAGGAGTGTGAACTACAAGTAATAAAGAACAGGGGACAGCACTCTGTTAATGTTGAAATTCATGGGGTGGACGAAGCTAGCGAACTTTACACTAAAGCGTGGGCCTTTTTTGTATTTGCAAGGAGCAAACAGTTCTAAAATGGTTGACCCTGCCGCTGCGAAAACAGATTTCTAGCCATTAGCAGGAGAGAGTAAACACTCCCGACAATACACTAAATCTGGCTCGTGATCGACGCTCAATGTTTTAGTGAATATTCAGTCGCTGTTGTTGACCTAACCTGATTGGGGAATACATGCTGAAAACGGCGGCCAGATTAAGTTTAATTCGTGTTTTTGTGATAATTTCTCACGGCAATAATAGCCTGCTAGAGTTGAATATAGTAACCACCCTCCAACGTAGCCCAGGGTAAACATTCCAGTCGTGAGTTCGGATTGATGTAATTCTCGGAAGCGTATTTTTCGTTCTCTTACCTTATCTGTCCCCGTGCTTAATTTTCTTTTCATTATGTCTGTCCTCTTTAATTCTATTTCTCTCATTTTCTATGTCCTTCAAATAATAATTGTTATTTAAGGCTTATTCCAGAAAAATCTTCAAGCTTACGTTGAAGTATTATAGCGTCACCAGGGAATTTGGTGCATCAGTGCTTCTCAAGATACAGTTTCTCGGTTACAAACGAGATCTCAAGCTCGTGTCTAGCTAGCTGTAAACGGGTATCTAAATATGCTCTTGAATAAGGGTGTGTAAAGGCAGATAAGAAGGGAGCATGTCACCCCATTTTATAAAGCTGAGACGTGGTATAATGAAGTCTGTAACATTTAACCCCCCTGCGGTACATATGGGACTACTTTTTATGATGACAGAATGAAATAGCAGAACAGCAAACAATACAACGTCGAGCAAGACAATATGTTATGTTAATGTGACGTTGGGTTCGAAACTTTGGCCCTAGGGTGGAGCTACCACCCCCCCCTCCCGAACTTCTTCTTGATTTTAAGCACGCCTCTTTTTCATCATTTTTCTAGTTTTCGGTTGCTGCTAGCATGCCACTTTGATCTAACAAGTTAACTCCCCTTTGCTCCCGCGAAAGTGGCCAGCGAAGATGAAAGTAGTTTTAAGACAGATAAGAGTGTCTTTGTGACGCGTCCGTAACGCTCTTCGCTGGGCGGCAAAATTTTCCCCGTGGGTTTTGATTCCAGGGAGTGTCTGGTAAGCTCGTAGCTCCAGAGCGGTCACCCTGTTACGCAAACACTTTTGTAGTCTGCGGCACTGGCAGGAAAGTCTTCTGGAATTGGTTACGCTGTTTTCTTCGGCCTCTGTGCAGGTGTTAACCCACGCTCGGACACCTGTGGCCGATTTCGTGTATATATTGAGTCCCTCTTCTGTCTCTAACTGCTGTTAGTCCCTGGAACTTTTGTCGTGAGGAGGCAGAGATCTTTGTGTAGTTTGCTGTTACTTTTAGTGTTGGAGATTCTTCACATCTCGGTAAGAATTCTTAAGTAACTTGATAGTTATGATTTTTTTCCTCGGGACTTAGACGTAGTAAGTGCAAGTTCATTTATAGTGGGTTCTTGCATTTTTTAAACGGCGGCCATTACCCAACACACACTAAGAAGCTATAAACATTTTTTTTTCTGAAGGAAACTGTGTTTGTATGACACTTACGATTTTGTTTTAAAGCCAACTGTACGGTAACTTTAGAGGCTCAAGAAAAGCCCATCTAGACGACTTGTCTCCATCATAACATGTACATACTCTGAATTTTTTCACTAAAGGGGATCTTTTTAACCCAGATTTAATGTAAACACTCGCCTCGAGTATTAGCGGGCGTACGAAAAAAAAAAAAAAAATGTAAACAAAATTTACTGGACTCTTGTGTTGAGTCAGAGAGTTTGGTTTTTGTCCTTAACAATAAGTGTAACTCTAATTATTTCGATGTAGTTTTTGTCTTCTGATATAGAGGTTCACTGATAAGTAGCTTTATATGTCTTTGTATGTTTGCATATTTGTTAGATCAGCCAGCTGGTATAACCAGCTACGCGCCTTGCAACTTGAGTTGTTAGTCACCTGGGTCCTTAGGCCGAGCTGACTCATTCACGTTGAAGTCAGTTGCGCGGGAAATGTTTACATACCCCCCCCCCCTTTTTTTTCTCCGACCGGCATAACTGCATACGAGTCACAGAATGGGGCGACCTCTCCTCGATCTCTGTTGCACTCCGGCAGTATCGGATACATTTTTTTACTGATTTTGTTTACGTGCTTTCAATAGCCACAATTTATTTTCATTATCTGCTATGTAGCAGGTAGTTTGTATGTTCAAACATTTTGACACTCCCTGTAGGTGATAAAAAGCAAATTTTCTTGGCGAAGCATAGATTTGCTGAGATAATATTAATCGACAATATGTTGGCTTATCTCAGGTGTGGCCGACGTCAGACTCTTGATTATCAGTAAAAGCAGCAAGCGTAGTGCTTAATCGCTGATAAGACGGGTGCGCTCATCACCAAAGCTTGGAATACGGGGAGACAACTTATGGACAGACATGAATGACAAGATTACTTTCCATAAATGTAATATTGTTACATCTGAAACACATGGTCATATGCGTTTATAGATGCGTTCGTGAGTGTGCACACAAGGCATCGTATGACTTATTGCCATATATGGTAATATGTGTCCTTTTGCTTTATGCACCTTATTTCACGTGGAATATTTGAAAGTACCACACCCTAACCTGCCTGTTTGAAAATGATTGGAGCTTTTAATTTCGTTTCATAACAAACAGAGTGGGGTAAGACAGTGAATATAACGTGACACATTTCAGTGGTTTTTTTCCCTGTGAGATTCACGCTTGCCAAAGACACCTGACCTTGCCAGGTTAGAATTCAGAATTTCTTTTATCAAGCCGCAACTTTTCTTGGAGAATCTTGTCGGACTTACAAAAACAGCCCAGGAAATCTCTATCATTTTAATAAGGAAACCGGACTGAGGAAACTGAAGGAAACACACGGAGTTAGAAAGGGAATTAAAGTTCAAATTAACGACCCCAAGTACACGTGTAAAAAGGCAACTTCCAGTGCCTTTTATTCATCTGAGCAAACAGTCTGTGAGCCAGGATTGGCGTAAGTTGTGATTTTACATTCCAGATTTTATTACTAACATGTGAACTAACATATATATGTATATTACCATGTGAATTTTAATATGGGAAAATCGCTAATGGATATCCCAGTCATTTGAGGTTGGCGTATAGAATGATGATTCATGAACCACCACTGCTCGGGCTGGTGGCTGCTTTATTGCTAGTTTATTAAAGAGAATTAAACGCATAAAGAGTCCCAGGTTCCATGCGGAGCAGGGAGGGAAAGATGAAAGAAATGATGTACATTCTAAGTATAATACTTACAGTTTCAAACCAGTGTAAATGTCGATGTTAACATATGCACTTTAAAATTAATGGAAGTTTCAAACTTTTCAAATCAGTGTAAGGGACACAAAGACGCAGCAATAGAGAATGCAGTCAGCGACTCATAGCTTTACTGCTTGCGTCAGGGTCAGCGAACCAGAGCTGACCAAGACCCTACTCAACCTCCACGTGGTGGTCTTGGAAACAGGCTGCATCACTGCAGCCTGGCTGAGAAAGTAGGGATCAAAGAGGAAAGGCACACCCGGTCTCAAAAAATGCCGTGCTGAAGTCGGATGTGCCGGCCGAAAGGCGCAAATATCGCAGCTCCACTGTAAACAGACACAACGCAACCAACGTCTTTTTCAGGACGAACGAGGAAGAAGAAGAAATCAGTGTAAACATAAATGAAAAAATATTCAATTTATATTGTGAACACTTTTCAATCTGTGGAAATGTAAATGTAAACATATTCTATCTCAGCTATTGATCTTTTCATTTAAATGTAATGTAAAGCTAACGCTATTCTATTTAAATGTAAAGAAAGTTTTATCCCGAGGGATTAAATTTAATTCTCATCGAGGGTAAATTCTGAGTTAAATGGGATGGTGGAATGGGAAGATAGGGACCCATAACCATGGGTTGGAAAATGCAATACTCAGAAGAGCGTTTCGTTTCTATTATGTCCATAGTTATTGGTGGTACCAGCTGAAAGTACGATCTCTAGAACAAGAAGGGAACAGTGGCCTAAGCTTTAAGACGAGGGGCCATCTTTGTAGACTCTCCCTGACATTTCTGGGAAACGAGCTACACCCGACAACCTTGACCAGCGACGAGTGTGAGCAGTGTAAAAAGAACCAACCCATCAGAAGGAGCAGAACCGTCATTGGCAGCTAAGTTAAATATATGCTGCCACTTGAACTTTTTGTAACAAGTAGTTACCTCCTATCACGTCGGTGATGATAACTTTTCTTGAGTCATAACTATTCAATTATTTTCAAACTGTTAAAACTTAAGTGATTATTAAATTTTGTTATTTGTAATTTTACAAATTTAACTTCGATTTAATCCTTTTAAATTTAATGCATGTTTGTCTCAGCCAATTTACTACACACACTCTAAACTGAGCTATACCAGAATAATAAGAATTCCCCTGAGTTAATGAGAGGTGGGGGCTTAAACGAGCTAACATAAATCTTTGCTCAATTCTTTACAAAAGTGGTCGGCAGATTCTAGAATTAACGTGCTAAGCCAAAGCAGCATTGTTTTCGCTTATCTGAATATCTTGTGATAACTCCCTTTGTGATAGAAGTGTCATTAACCTTCTATCTACATATCTGCCAAGAGTAATCTTGTGCGAAGGTAGACACCTTTGAAGCCCATATTAGATACTCTTGAGTTTTGGCCACTGTTGGACCACTACTGCAAAGCAGGGGAGGCAATACCGTCACAATACGCCCGTTCGCATTCTTCATCAGTAGGCCCGCGCTAAGCACCTACTCGATCTCTGGATTAGTGACGGGGAGGGAAAGGTAAATTTCAGACACACAGCGATGACCACTTGAGGGGTGGGAAGGGCTGAGAAAGTTGCAGCACTTCATGTATACACTTTGTTTACTATCGCTGTTGTAACATTGACGAGGCTAGCGGTTAAGAGATTTTTGACATGTTTAATTTCAGCGATAGCTGCTTTCATCTGACAGACCCGCGGAATCCCTTGCCACTTGCCCGTTTTGCCTTCCTGGAAAGGCAGGATAAATCTTCTAACCCTTTACATTGTGGTGTTCCCATCTACTAAGGTGTTTTTATTTTCCCGATACCCTACTACGTGTGCATTAGTGTGATTTCCCTGGCTGGGAATTTAACGCCACCCCCACCAAATACGTGGAGCGCCCATGCTCCCACGGCATCAATGTCACAGAGCCACACATTTTCGCCAGCTCTGTCACCTTGTAGCAATCGTCAGCTCAATTTCATCCATAGTACTACGCGCCGTTACAAGATTGACGGGCCTGCGCCAAATAGTGGATTTAGTGCCTCCATCGCATTTAATCGTGGGTGCATTCATAGACACCCTTTGAAATCCTGGATTTAAAGCACATCGGTGCAGCAATCGAATTTATATTAAACCTGGAAGATAATTTCATCCCTAGTGGATGTATAGTTTCCACGGATTGTCAACGACTTAGAGGAAAGGGTTAACATATCTAAGCCGGTGACCTGCCGACAACGATGACAACAGGCGAAATTTCACACCGGTGTGCCGACAAAGAAGGACTTTTGGGAGGTGGAATCCGATACAATAATAGTGAGGTGAAAGCTGGAGAAATAGCTGGATAGTGCGCGTTAAGTGGTGCAGAACAGCTGTGTTGCTGGCCAAAAGGAGTCAGCTGGTTTCTTTATTTTCAGGATTTTCTATGCAAGATACTTAGTACGCTAGCTAGCCAAATATCAGTGGGTGTTTTCAGACGTGGGAGCCACGCTATTCGACTCCAGCTTAGTTGATTACTAATATTATTCTTATTGTATTTGTCTCTAGGTTTTGGTAATATAGCACTGTATGACTTGTTGTCATTGTGTGATTAAAATTATGTTCGCCATAATATTTTGTTTGTTTTGTGTTTGTTAATAAATTAGACAACCAAATTGCGGATCAGACGTCTTTCCTATCTGTTCTTGTACTTGATTGATTGTGGAGTCACTAACGTGTACTTGTCCTTACTCCAAGAAGAGAGAGGCAGAGTGAAAGTAGCTTAGAAACATAGTCACTGAGTGGCAGAAGGTGAGAGTCATCATCTGATTTTTTACTCCTTAAAGTTATAATTCACTTAATTTCACATTCAACATCAAAACTCATCTATCTTCTCAGTTTTCACTCAGATTTTTGTCTTGTCTCAGACTTTACTCAGACTAGTTGTCTTGTCTCAGACAGACTCCGTTGTAGCAAAATCTGCGAGAATAAACGCTCAATTCAGTAAGATTTAGGCATAAAACGATAATAAATACATTAGCCCGCATGTGTCTGACGGTTGGCATCTTCGACGCCAGCAGCGCTGCTTTTTGCACAGTGCTAAGCCTATAGACCGATTTCACGGTAATAGTCTGACACGCTTTTAGTTTCGTTTTCGAGAAACACTACTAATATTTAACATTTGCCCGATCTGCTGCATACACTTTGTAGTCTAGCCTTATAATTAACTATTGGCGGAAGCGTGCCGCAAAATAACTATCTGAATTAACGCTTTCTGTCAACTGTAACGCAAAAATTTAGTAGTAATCCTTACATTGTTTGGTAGTATTACACGATACAATACTAATTAGTAACGCAAATTCTTAACCCGCCCAGTCTACACCCCGCTTCGCTGACACAGTCTGCAATGCATATACACACGCTGTAGAAAAGCCAGCCAAGGCAAAATCACGCAGACAACTTTATTTTTCTCCTAGTGGTAGCATTTATGACGTAACTAAAACAAGTTAGTTATTTGCAAAAATACATGCTAGCGAGATGAGGGAGAGGAAAGATGGCGGACTTGTGTAACATTTTATTTGACGATTGACGATGACATAAATTGGAAATTTTAAACCATTATGTAGTTCCCCATAAAAATTATATGGTAGTATGACGTAGAGTTTGCTGAGTAAGAATGTACTTTAAATAATATGATAGTCCCAGAATTAGAGAAGTTGTTGAAGAAATACTAATATCTACGGACACTCGACCAGACAGACTGGCGTTCCTGCTTATGTTTGTTGGTAACGTTAGGGGGACGCAAGCTTGGAAAAGAGGCAGGGAGGTACATTCAGATTCGCTTGGGTAAAAAGAGTATGACTGAAAAGGGGAGCGGTAGGAAAAATGTAATCCTAAACGAAACATCTTTTGTATTGGGCATGACAAAAGCAGACTGGCCAATCGACCACCAGACGCAGAAATTGTTCGAAATTATTTTGGGTTTTCATTCAAACTGCATTTGAATTCAAGTAGTCGAACGTTTCGATTGGCCAGTGCTAGTAAATATTAGCAAAAGGCTTTGACTATTCATTGCCAGTTGAACTAAAAAATTGTATTCAGATACGCTGAGAAACAGCTGTGTTAATTTTAAACTTAAATAAAGAATAAATTCACAGTCTGTGCAGTTCGGAGGAAGCTGAGGCCATTTCTTCACACAGTCAGCGTCATTTGTTTATATATTTCTTGATTGTGGTAAGGATATTTTATGAAATTTAATATGTTTGGTCCAACTACAAAGTTAGATACTGCTATTGGGAAAAAGTGAAGGACATGCTGGGAGCAGACATTGTTGAGTCCTCACATTAAACGGTATCTAACTGATGTATGTTGTTATGATTATGTTGTCATATTATTGTATTAAAATAGATTAGTAAGCCTCTGTGTTCAATGAACACTGTTTAACATGCCTGAAGCAAATATAACTGAAAAGAAAAGAAGAGAATATCATATCAAAGGAAATGTGGTTACTCCACATTATTGAATGGAGGAAAAGTATGTGAACGTACAGTGGCGTATCTACTATAAGGACCTGTGGTGTGGTCACAGTAAGGTGGGAGTCCTGTACAATTCGGGGCTAGTGCACTTGTAAGGCACGCGAGGCGGACCCCATACCCACGTAGGAAATTAAGGGTTAGAATAAGTGATCAGAGATAAAAGGCCAGGGTGTCCTTTTGTTGCAGAGGGTCTATGTTCCTGTTGCCGGCTGGTGACAGGAAACTGCCAACCAGTCTCCAACCAGTCTTATATGCTGTCGAAGATAACAGTAGGAGCTTTGGCGAGTGGTGAAATTGAAACTTTCTGCAACTACACATTGAAATATCTTACAACAAGGACTCCCAGGTGATGTGTTAGACATCTGGGGCATCTCTGACATTTTCTAGTGTTTCAAAACAATACACAGGACATTTATGGGGGTAGGATGAACTACAGCCCTCATCTACAGTGACTCTCCCTTTATATGAATAAAGTGAATTCTTTTAATATTTCCTACAGGAAAGACATATATATATAAATACATAATAACTTTTTAGTTATTGGGCAAATTGTCCCAAAATTTTAATTGTTCTTTTCTGTAAACTATCTTGTCCTTATTTTCAAAGACCTGTCCACAAGCTATGAATGAACAGGCAAAATAAATAGTAAAGAAGATTTGTTCAAAGAAAACTTAACTGCTAGTTTTATTATCTTCTTTATAGAAACTTAAAGTGTTTGACTGCTGTGTACCATCATTTCATTTCTCCCCTAGACACTAGGTACACCATACACTAGAGCCAGAATAGTGACCGTGTGAGACCTAGGGAGGTAGCGTTAGGTTCTCTGCACATAATTCATCATCATCATTTATAGAGTCAGAGACCTACATGTGCTTGACCTCACACGGTTATAGCAGACACCTTTTCATTCTTTTAGGATACCATCATAACCTCCCCAGCAAAATCAACTTTGCTACATCCGTACACCACTCGTGACAGTTAATCCCAGAGACCTCTCACTGTACGGCGACAAACAATCATAAGAGGTATTGATAATATGACAACTCCTGCGACGTGGTTGGTACTAAACAGTATCGGCTACTGCTGTTCCTTTGGACCTGCCGGCTATGTGGAGAGGGTGAACATGTGCATGGGCAACAGCGTGATCTCCACATAACTTTGCCCAAGCTCGCGCCCTGGAGAGGACACCCTATGGTGTTGGCACAACACGGGAAGTAGCAATTACCGGTTATAAGCATCCTGCCAAATAGACGAAGGGCATGGCGCCAGATGCTACTTCCGACAGTGGGAGATGTTCTAAGATCTCACTGGACAGCTACTGCCCGCTTCAATTCCCCAGCCAATTAGCTGGTGTCTCGGCACTGCCTGCTATCACCACTGGGTGGATGGGGATTAGGGGAAAATGTGATCTGTGGACATAACATTTTGCACCAAGCAATAATACGAAAAGAAGAAATAATTGAAAGAAACCGACATTCAGGTTGGGATGTTGGAAAGTCCGGACTATGTTGACTGGATTATCCGAAAACCTGCATGACCTAACCGATGTGAAAAAAAACAGCCATAATCAACGATGAACTTAAACGACTTATGTGGATATTGCTGCACATCAGAAAACGCGCCTGGCACACTCTGGAATGGTGAGCGAGAAGGACTGCACATTTTATTGGCAAAGGAAAGATCTTAATAAAACTAGAGAACACGGAGTAGGTTGTGTGTTTTTAAAAAATCGCCGACTAAATGGTTGAACCGGGTGAGAATGATTCAGAACGCCTGCTAACGCTCCGCCTACAACTATTGCATCCCCCACCCCATCTTAATACTACATTTAATACACCACGTATCACATTTCCCCCTTGCTCTCCCCCCTCACTCCCCACTATCCATCCATCAATCTCCCCAACAATTAAACCATACCCCTCCTCTCCCCCTCAACTACCTAACCACCTATACCTCCAATCCTTTCCACCACTCCCCATCACACCTCCCTCATACCTCCCCAAACTAACTCCACAAAACCATCCAACCCTCCCTCCCACTATCCCACCTCCACTCTAACCATCACCCTCCCCCCTTTTCTCCCTATCTTCCCCCACAACACTACCATCTCAATCACCCAAACTTTCCCCCTCCCTATCCTAACACCATCCATTAAAAATCAACCAAACCCATATCAATCCCCCATACCCCCCCCCTCACCCTCATATTTTAAATACTTCACCTACTCCACC
>JAMPIV010006705.1:0-77598 GCA_024509875.1 Oreohelix idahoensis
TTTTCATCTCCATGGCGATGGACAATGTCAACAAGTGTGTCTCTTCCTGATGTTCTCTTTCCAAATATTTCTTCAGGAGATTCACATGATAGATTTTTTCTTTCCCCTTCTTATCTATCTTATAATTTGTTCTAGACACCTTCTCTAAAACTGTATATGGACCCTGCCATCCAATTTGTAACTTATTCTGACTCCCAGGCAAAAGAAGCAGTACTTTCTCTCCCACAGCCAAATTTCTGTCTTTCGCCTTCCTGTTATAATAGGCAGCATGTTTCTTCCTGGCTTGTTTCAAATTTTCATTGGCAAGTTTCCAGCCAGTTTTTAACCGAGTGGTCAGCTCATTCACATATTGGTATGAAGATGTAATGTTTTCCTCTGCCTTTTCATCAGTCCACGTTCTTAACAAAGCTACATATGGACCTTTAATTGTGTGGACCTATTTGTCCATGCACCGGTATGGTCTCTTCCACTCGAAGCTTTATAGTGATGATTTTTCTTCCCAGAATTATCATTCACAAAACGACCGCTACCAATTTTTCTTTTGGGGCTTTCTCCCCTCTTAAAATTCTTGATGAGAGATTTCCTCTCTACATCTTCTTCCTCCAGTTTGTTTAAGTCCGATTGAGGGATTGTCGGCTTATCCTGGGGTAAGACATCTTTTTGCACTCTCCGCATAGTGGCCATTGTAAAACAGTTAAGTGAAGCTTGTCCGTGAAAAGGGGCTTCCCATTCCATTTGGTCCACTTTATCAAATCTATTTTTCCTTTTATTGTCAGGCCTGATTTTGCCCCATGGCGTGTCCAGGTCCTGATCCATGTTCCCACTTGTGGGTGTTCCCTCATGTGCTATGCTACACCTTTCTACAAAATTCTCAATGTCCCATCTTGCTTTGGGCCAATAATAATTGTGAGCCACCTTTTGAATGATGGTACCTATTTCTCATGGTCCCCATCTGGTTTCACATGTAGGCTCCTTATTAATTCTGTCCTGTATCTTTTTGGAAGAACCAGCTGTCCGTGACCATTGGATCTAGTTCCGGCCTTCCTATACATCAACTTGTTTTTCATGTAAAAATCTCCCTTGCCTGGAGTTGTATGACAAGTTGACAATTTTCTGAAACAAGGCTTGAGTGTTTTATCCCCAGCCTGTGCCTTCCTCATCTCTTCTGGAGTGGTATCTAACATAATATCCTCCTCCTGTCTTGAGGTCGACCTGACCTGAAGGGTTGCCATATACACAGGTTTCCTTCTGCAACGGTCAGTGTCATGATTGTCCATCTGACAATTCTTACACCACCTTTTTCCTTGGTTGAAAGATTTTCTTTCATTATATTTCCTTTCATCGAATTGTGGGAATTTATTTTTATTTTCATACCGTGGCCTATCAAATTGGTGCTTACCTTTATTTTGATCCCTAGGATCAAATTTATTAAAGTTCTGTGGTGCCCTAAAGTTATCCACCTGTTTCTTTTTATTACCTGTTACCTCTGCTTGAGCTGCTTGATACCTTTCAGCAACATTTAGCAACTCACCCAGCCTCTCTGCACCTTGTTCCATGAGAAACTTTCTCAGGTCTGGAGCCATGGACTCTCTTAGTTGCTCTATAAGGACCATTTCCTTAAGATCTTGGGTTTTCCCCAGAGAAGTCCATTTCTCCAAGTATGTCTCGATTCGTGCAGAGAACTGGTGATAGGTTTCACCTGACAGTAGTTTAGCATTCCTAAATTTTTTCCTGTAAAACTCTGCATTCTTTTCATACCTTAACAAAAGAGCCTGCTTTAGCATGTCATAATTTTCCTGATCACCTCTGCTCATTTTTGCAAAAACTTCATAAGCTGCCCCACGAAGTCCCTGAGATAACTTTAAGCTCCACCTTTCTCTCTCTAACCCATACGTGGTAGCTAATAGTTCGTACCTATTTATATAGCTCTCAATATCATCGTCTTTCTCAACAAAATGATCTAAATGAAAGTTCATAGCTGAGGTCGAGGCTCCCTGAGTAACCGTAGCATCAGAGGCAAAGGGACTGGCACCATTTTCAGGAGCATGGCCTTGAAACTCAAACTCCCTTAGTCGTAACTCATGTTCCCTTTGTAATCTCTTCTCCTCCTTTTCTGCTTCCCTCTCTGCAGCTAATCTCTTCTCTTCTCTTTCTGCAGCTAATTTCTTCTCTTCTCTTTCTGCAGCTAATTTCTTCTCTTCTCTTTCTGCAGCTAATTTCTTCTCTTCTCTTTCTGCTTCCAATTTCTTCTCTTCCCTTTCTGCAGCTTGTCTTCTTTCCTCGGCTTCCAATGCTTTAGCCTCTTTGTCAGCCTCAATCTGCAACCTCTTAGTCTCAGCCTCAGCTTCAAATTGTAACTTCTTAATTTCCCTTTCAGCCTCTAACCTTCTTTCGGCTTCTTTTTCTAATCTTCTTTCTTCGCGTTCAATAAATTTGTCACATTCCGTTGTGACATAGGCAACCATAACTTGCCCATCTAATCCTAACTCTTTTGCAGTCTGAACCGCAGCAGATCGAAATTTGGCCAGGTCCGCCATTGTCTATCAGGTAAATTTTTATAATGTCTACCCAACAATTCAATTTCTAACTATATATCTAATGGACAACACAGGCACCGTGAGCTCAACCTTATTTAATTCCACCCAAGGATACCTTTTAATTCTTATATTCCCTGAAGTGAATTACCCCCAATATTTTTAATAGTTAAAGATTCAAAATCCCAAGAGCGAGACCCCAATATATGTGGTGAAGTGGGATGTTATAAATACTTATAGGGAACTTAGTGTACTGACTGAGATCAGCTGTGAAGGTATCTATATCTATTAAGAGGAGTGTATTATAGATAACCTTACTTGCTACCACATATCTATATATCTCAGTCAGAATTATTCTGGAATAGTGTGATGCTACGTTATGTGTCTAGGGTATGAGTATGGTGAAGTGTAAGTCACAACAACAGACAGATAAACAATTTAATTTAATCCACTACTCTTGACAACACTGTGACACTCACATACATATAACACTCTACAAAGATATCTTAAAAGAGTCACTGATAAACTTTCAAATAACAATATGTATTCATTACTGGCATGAATGAATATGTGTCCTGATTCAACTACAAGGGAACCAGGAATCACAATCAATTTAAATTACAAGTTATGTACAGAATGTATTTAATATGAATATTGTAGTGACATATATTATTACAAATGTTCTATGTGTGTCAGTTGTGTAGTAGTAAAATGAGGTAATACTGGTTTTGTTCTGTTCAAGCTCTGTTGGTATTTGTCATCATGACTTCAATAGTTTGTCTTTAGGGACTAGTATTGGAGATGTTCACAGTTCCTGATTTTAAGACAAGTAAATTCCCCTCTTAATGGTAATTTTATAAAGTCAGTTCAAGATGAGGGGACATAATGTTGAGCTCAGCTGGCCAAGTTAGCTTATCTGGCGTGATGGCGGTAGGAAAGGACTCCTCTGCTCGAATTCTCCTCTGGGCTCTGGAGACACCTCACTGATAGCTAAAAGGACCAAGGAGTATGCTGACCGACACTGGATTCAGCAAAGCTCTGACTAGGTGCTGCTCAGTACCATCAAGACCACTGTCCCTGAAATCAAGAAGGATGTACCTTCTACTTCATAACTAATTTATATTTTCTTTTTACACTGATCACAATACATCACAAACATTGCGTTCAGAGCGTTAGGCCAACAGTCAGCTTCATCTGAAATACTTTATACCAGCATTACCATCCTTAATGGTCACTACGCCTCTGCACTTCCAGCATTATTTCTGTCTAATCAATCATCCAGGTGTCAGTGTACTATTTGGCCATTCCATGCCGTTTTACTTCTCTCCGACACCCTCTGTTCAGGCTGGAGCATTACAGGCTTTACCTCACGTTGGCCACTGAACTACACATATATATACAGGCATAAATCAACAATTCACATTCAGTTTTCATTAAAAGATATTGAATGGTTCAAGCTTACCACAATTCATACGAATAACACAGATACGTTGATTAGCAATGAATTCTGGCACAAACTGGCACAAATTTCCATCTGCCTATGTTCCAGGCTTTTATTGAGCAAAATATATGCTGGCTTCAACGCACTGATGCTTTATCAAGCTATTTTAAACAAGTGGTCTCGAACTAACGCTCCCAAGTGTGTATATCAGCGAGTCTGACCAATGAGCCCCGTTTCGACAAGTGTTTGAAAAAATGTTACCTTTCCCCGTTTCCCCTAACAACCAAGATAGTATTTATAGCCCGACCAATCGTGGTTAGGCTTTCATTTGTTGCGCTCCAATCAATTTGGAGTTTACATGGTAGGCTATTTCTGTAACGTAAATTTTTTTCAAACACGTTAAAAAAAAATCTTATGAGCAGAAATGATTTTATGCTGTCAGGCACCCCCAATATTTTATTTTGGGTATAATTTATTAATTCCTGGACTATTTGCGTAACGTTTTACATATTATTTGTCAGCAAGCCCTAAGGAACCCAAAAATACAAATTTAAAGGAGCTACGTGGCTGCGTTCAAAATATGCAATTTCTTTTACCTCCTGTTTCGAAGATGTTCTGTCTGGGTACTGTTATGTTCTCAACCGTAAACCCATCTAATGTTATCTTTTCTAATAAGAGTTTTTTATGATTTATAAACCTAACTCTGGGAAAGGGTAGTGTATTTTATCACTGTCCGTCTGAAAAAGTTAGTGCTTGTAGACTTACACGCGTGATAGTAGTAATTGTGTATCGCGCGACGCGTGTTTAATGTTCGGCTTTCTGCCTCTCCCTTCTCGCTATCCTTTTGTCCATCTGTTCGTTCGTTTTGGTAACGTAATGTAGAAAAAGACATGAATGGAATTTAAAATTTAGGTCATTACGCAGTCTGCCTCTTAATGTTTTTCCAAGAAATACAGCACACGTTTCATTGAAGAAAGCGGGTATAATACAGTAAGCTTTTACTATCAACGTGAAAGCGTTACAATTTGCAGACGAAGCAGAAAACAAGGGGGATTTCGAGTACATTCCTTGTGACAGCACTGTCATTTTACCATTGCTCTTCTCTTTATTAATTTTATTTGTTAGGCTTCATATTTACCTAATAATTTATATATGTGGATTAGAATATTTCATGACAACTTTATACGTCGTGAGTTTACTGACGTCCTATGTGGATTGCCCTGTTATTTTTGTATGAACATTGTTTTGACTGAACACATCTGCACACCACACAAAACCAGACATGCGGATACCATCCATCATCATATGGCATCACGCATCAGTGGGGTCACCAGATTCCAGCACCAGAACTACTCTTTCAAAGTTACGTAAGCAGGCTGGTCTGCTGGATTTACACCAACTTCATAGACATAGCACCCAAAGTGAATTACTACTAAAACATCCCATTTCCTTCCCTCATTAATGGACAATGTTTGGTAGGCATAGACAGGGAGGGATGAAGCCACCCCAACAGCACATCTATTCATCGTTCTCCCAGGGAAAATAAAATTATGAACTGTAGAAATATTAACAAATCGTGAAAATTGTATACGTACACACCTTTTATTTATCATGCCATTTATTCATGCCATTCACTCATAAATTTCAAAATCTTTCATATGTTCTGGCCAAAATAAAACCTTGGTTCAGAACAAATAAATTTAAAAAAGATTTACTTTCTAAAATTTCACCAGCTGAATTTAGTTCATTGTGTTCTAAATTTTATTGATAATATTATATTATTTAATATATGTGTGTGTGTGTTTGTATATGTCAATACAACACATTACATTCAGTACCCTAGATTTTAACGTAGCCACATTCATTAGTTAAAAAAAAATAGGTGTGAGGTCGTAGTGGTAGCAAGAAAGGCCTTCTGAAAATTCACAGCTACATTTTATCTCAGGAGCCTTCACAGCTGACCTCATACATCAAACTTAGTAATATCACCATCATACAATACCATCAAAACCACTACAAATGACTACAACCCACAAAAGCTAACTCCAAACGTCAGAAATAAAGTATCCGAGGAAAGTGGTTGAAGTAACAAAACGTGACGAGGTCCATGACCAGACGATACCTCGTGGCCTCAAATCCCAGCCTCTGCATACTCGAGTAGAACAGTCCAAATGACGATGGTTTGGCCTTGAAGACAGAATGGGAAAAGATCAGCTACCACGACAAATATGGGAAACCAAGAGCCATGGATCCAGACCTCCAGGACGACTCACAGTTCCCAAGGAGGACACTGTCAGACACTCTCTAACGGCCCGAGGACAAGATTGGAACCAGGCCAGGAGAAAACAGCCTGTAGAGTAGTATAGCGCTCCTTCTGTCAAACTTCTACACCCCAGGTTAGACGACGATCGACTAAGTAAATATTATATTAAAAAATATTAATAATATAATAATAATAAAAATAATTATAATAATAGTAATTCCACAATAACTTCGCTAAGGCCGATCCCAAGCCCGACTGAAAAAGAAGGAGGGCGGTCTGCATGGAGGCCGTAAGGAGGCAGCCCCTCCACCATGCAAAGGCACAACAGGCCAATCACCTGTTTGCTTTAAATCATGATTACGCGAACTGCAAGAGAGAAAACCGGACTGATTCTGAAGTCGACGAACTGGAACGGACTACGGACTACGACTTATGGAACATGGAACACAAGAAGTATAAATGGGAAAGAAGAGGAGCTGGTGGTAGAGATAAGGAAAGCAAAACTACAAATCATGGCTATAACGGAAACGAAGATAAAGGGACAAGGCGTCATGGATCTCGATGGCAACAAGCTGCTCTACAGTGGTGTACCCACATCTGAAAGAGCTAAAGGGAGTGTGGGTTGCATTGTGTCGAAAAACCAAAAAGACAATATCAAAGGATGGAACTTTGTCTCGGAGCGCATTATGGTTGTAAAACTAAAAGGAGAAACCATAGTCAACCTACATACTGTACGGGCCAAATGAGGA
Source organism: Oreohelix idahoensis (assembly GCA_024509875.1). NCBI lineage: Eukaryota > Metazoa > Mollusca > Gastropoda > Stylommatophora > Oreohelicidae > Oreohelix > Oreohelix idahoensis. The sequence continues at coordinate 6,988 of JAMPIV010006705.1, forward strand.
TGAGAGAGCAGAGGTCAAGGAGGAATTCTTCGAGCTGCTTCAAAGAACAGTGGATGATTGCTTAGATGAAATTATCATGCTCAGAGATTTCAATGCCAGAGTTGGAAATGACCATGCTAGATGGGGTGGAGTTATCGGAAGATATGGAGAAGATACTCTCAATGACAATGGAAAGCGATTCCTTAGATTCTGCACTGAGCAGAATCTGATCATAACAAACACAAAGTTCCCCCATAAGCGCATACATGCATACACTAGATGTGAACCAACAAAGAATGAGAAGTCAGTGATCGACTATTGCCATTGTTAGGAGGAGCTCATTCAAATATGTCCGGGATGGTAGAGTCTGGAGGGGGCCAGAGATCGGAAGTGATCACTACCTGCTTACAATCAAAAGAACAACTGAAAGAGTTGCTCAGCCTAGGAACTGCCCAACATCACGCAAGAAACTAAGTAAACGAACGGAAGAAATGAGCATTAAGACCTACAAGCTGAGAGAGCCAGAAATTAAGACCAGATATCAGGGGCTTATTGCTGCAGCGGTGAGCAACACCGAAGAACAACCTGATGACTTGAAAACCCTCTGGCTTAAATTCAAGGACATCATAAAGACAGCTGCTGCAGAAGCATGTGGTGAAGTCCGACTTCGGAACAAGAGATAGAGGACACCTTGGTGGACAGAAAAAATCAAAGAAAAAATAAGAGAGAAGAAAATGGCATGGAAACAATACTTAGGAGCTAAAAACACAACAGGACAAATGGAGAAATATAGAGAATATGTGACACTCAGAACAGAAGCAAAGAATAAGGTGCTAGCTTCTTCTGGGAAGAATTTGGAGAAAAGCTAGAAAAAGATGCGAAAAAACCAGAAATTGTTCTATAAGACCCTAAAGAAAATGAGGAAGGAAAAACAATGCCCTCTCAAATTTATAAAGAACAAGCAAGGCAAATTGCTTACTGCCCCGAAGGAAGTAATGGAAAGATGGAAAGAATATTTCTCAGAGCTCCTGGATGGTGAGCAAGGTCAAGCATCAGAAATGATAACCACTAGCACAGAAGAGAAAACCAATGATGGTGAAGATGACATAAAGATGGAAGAACTGAAGGTAGCACTGGAGAAAATCAAGATGGGCAAAGCAGCAGGGCATGATGGTGTAACACCAGAAATGGTTAAGTACATGGGAGCATCAGGCGACCTATTACTCTTAAGGGTCCTACAGGCAGCGTGGTGCAACAAGACCATTGTCGTGGTTGAGTTAAGTGTAGAGTATTTGTCGAGTTGGACAATAGTAGTGAAATCGACAAGGGATAGTGGACTGACAGAGTTATAGATTACACACACAGAAAGGTGTAAATAGGAGATGGACTTGAGACAACCTGGAAGAAGATTTATCAAAAATGATCTCTCTCTCCAAGCCTCAACTCACTTTTACTGTCTAAGCACCTCCTGCTCTCACTCTTTTCTCTTATCAAACATAGAGATTATAGTAAAGAGCTAAAACAAGTTAATTATGGAAGGAAGGGTCATGAACAGCGCATTAATAAAATGTGTAAACTTTATTAAAGAAGAAAAGCATGGAATTAATGCATCTCATCATACACAGCATAAAATTACATCAATAATCAAAATATTCATCAATAGTCATCAATAACCATCAATAACCATCAATAACCACACTAATGCAAATACACACCCACAAACACACACACCACCAACACTCATAAACCTGTAGAACACAGAGAAATGAAATAAACTGTCTGACAGTCTGTCCGTTTTCGTGGGACCAAGTACAATGCTTCCGACAGTGTCTTTTACGTAAAAATATACTCCATGGGTGATGGACTTGACCTGTATAAATCCACTGTAGTCGCTATTGTTGGTGGCACCCCTGATTTCGCGATGGGGACTGGAAGACTGTCTATCTCCTGCTGACCAAATAAACGAACTGAGCGACAGCCTGTCCGCTTTCGTGGGACCAAATGTGCTAGCTCCAGAAAGTGTTTTACGTGCATATATCCTTCAAGATGATTGGAATAGACTGCATAACTTTCCTTGTAGGTGCTATCATTGGTGACCTCTAATGGCGCGAGTGGGGCTGGAGCTCTGTCTATCTTTCCTGCTGACCAAATAAACGAACTGAGCGACAGCCTGTCCGCTTTCGTGAGACCAAAGGTGCTAGCTCCAGAAGTGTCCTTTTTACGTAAAAATATACTCCATGGGTGATGCACTTGACCTGTAAAAAAACTTCCTTGTTGGTGCTGACTTTGGTTACCTCTAATTGCGCGAGTTAGGCTGGAACTCGGTCTATCTCCTAAGAGCGAAGTTCTACATAAACCCAGAAGTACACCAGACGAAGTTACTTGAGGACAAGGAGTCCCAGGCGCTCTTATCCGGCGCTATTGCTTGCTTGGCTGTAAATCCGGTTTGAACTGGTTTGGCTGTGTTTTGGCTGAGTGCCCCGTTTAGGCACACAAAGTCGGGTGATATCAGATTCTGCTATAGACATTGGGCTGATTGATATGCTGGAAGCCGCCATGCTCTGACTGGCAATCAAGAGGCAAGTAAAAAACTACTACTGCATCAGATGATTCTCCAGGATTTAGCGTGGGCTCGTTGCACTGCGTGAGCTTAACTTGGTGTTGACAAAAGGGGTTTTGATTCAGGAACGGGTTGACGACTCGTGACGCTAGCGGTATTCAGAAACCCTCTAGATCGAAGAGAACATGACGTTCTTCGCCTGACTGGAGTCTGCTCTAGCGATTCGGTCTCCCTGAAACTGAGACCCAAAAAAGACACCCTTTACATCAAGCAACAACAAAATCAATCTAATTTTTTATAACCTAGTTATGCTCCGCTCCTTCCATTCTATCAATTATAGCATGTGCCCGCATAGGCTTAATATCTTTTGTACACCCATGTACCTGTCAGTAATCGTTCTGACAGCAACAACCTATTCCTCTTATTCCAACTAAACATACCGGAAACCTAACCTTGTAGTTACAGTTAAATGAATATGCTTATTCATCTTACAACATTAAATGAATTTACATAACCAGATTACAGCATGTGACATTACACAAATAAATCAGATGTCCCCTTGGGGAAATATATTAACATTCCACAAAATGAGTACATAGAAAATGCAATGTTCTTGCTATAATAGTACAGTTGTGGCTGAATCATAAGATATAATTATATCTATGCCTGATGACTGCTTTCTGTGAAAGTTATAGACTAGTGCCTAGCCACACAAGTAAGCATAAAATGATTCTCTTTTGCCACTAGAAATATCTATCAAAAAGGAATAAGTGACTATCTCCTATAATTCAGTGTTAAGTGAATGATCCACACTTCTGACCTTATCTTCCAGAAATGACAGTTAATTTTGCTGACTCTTAACCCAATGGTAAGCATTGTATGAACTGATTCTACGCCTAGTATCTGTTATTGTAAGTTTATCATTTCCCATTATAAACTGTAACAGTTTAAGCACCGCTTAACTAAGGCCGTAGACAGCGCTACATTATCACTGAGCTAAATTACTAGGAGAAGTCCTCAGAAATGAATTCAAGTCACTTTCCTATCACTGAGCTAAAATGTCAACTACCCCGAAAAACGAGAGATAAGCCCTAACCTCAGAAAGTTTGCCTTATCTCAATTCATCTCGGGTCTATTAGCGTCCCTTCTACTCTTATAGTTTACAAATAACACCCATGCGGCTCTTTGCGTTTCTACGACTAAGGGGCAAAAACCCACAAAGGCTAACAGCGGGTTTTATCTCCCCTGAAACAGATCAAACTCGTTACCCAGGCCTCGAAGGGTACCAGCCGCTCGTGATCAAAGACTTAGAGCGACCAGAGAAATTCCCCCTGGTCAGACGGACCACAGGTGCGTTTAGATAACATTACGTTACCGCTACGCTGACCGTTGAAGAATTTTTAATTCTGAAGGCCAGCCAAACGTAAACAAACCGCTCGGGTGGGGTTTGAGAAGGTGAAAAATAGGGCCACGAAGGTTGGAAAGAAAATATAAAATGACAAGGAAACCAAAACATTAGTTTATTTTAAAAAAATCGGACGAGATGGTAAAGTAAATTAATAGTCACGTGACAACCATACCAAAGGATTGGGAGATTGCCATCATAACACCAATTTTCAAAAAGGGTGACAATCGACAATGTGGAAACCATAGAAGCATATCCCTTCTCAGTATCCCTGGTAAAAACCACTCTAGAATCATAGAGCAGAGACTCCGACGCCTAGCTGAGCCACAATTGGATGAGGTCCAGTGAGGATTCCGAGCAAACCGAAGTACTCAAGACCTTATCTTCACACTCAGACAGCTGAGTGAAAAGACCCTTGAGTATTAGAGTGAGATCCATCTTTGTTTCATAGATCTGGAAAACGCGTTTGACAGGGTCCCCTGAAGCAAACTTTGGGACTGTTTGGCAAGGAAGAACATTCCAGCACTTCTGATTCATGCTATACAGAGCTTCTAGACGTCTTGCAGAAATTATGTGAGGACAGCAAACCATAAGTCAGAAGAGTTCAGGACCACCACTTGTGTAAGACAAGGTGATATCCTGTCACCTTATTTTTTCATACTCCTCATGGACGATGTCATCAAGGCTTGTAAGGAGAGAACAAGAAAGTATTCAGTGGGGTACTGGAAGATGAGATAGTTCTGTATTTCAGAGTTGGCATTTGCTGATGATGTTGCCCTGGATGCTAAATCAGAGACTCATCTCCAATCCAACCTGCAAGTCTGGAAGGAAGAGCTGGAGAAGAGAGGGATGGTCATAAGCAGCTCTAAAACAAAATCCATGGTGATATCACGAGAAGAAAGAAGACACCAGATTAAGCTAGGAGAACAGGTCCTGGAGCAGGTCGACCACTTTAAATACCTCGGAGCTATTATAGACCGAAAGGGAGGCATCAAAGAAGAGTTGGCCACTCGAAAAGCAGCAGCTGGGAGAGTTTTTCAGGCCATAAATCGAGGATTCCTCAGCAAGAGAGAGGTTGGTAAGAAAACAAAGATGGCTGTATACCACTCCACCATCTTGACATATGGATGCGAGCCATGGGCAATGACTACAACCCACAAAAGCCAGATCCAAACCTCAGAAATTAGGTAAGATAGAAAGTAGTAGTAAGTAAGAGTAGTAAAGCTTCTATCACATGGAAGTCTTCGGTAGCAAAGTTGATTTTGCTGCGGAGGTTATGATGGTATCCTAACAAAGAATGAAATCGGTGTCTGCATAAACCGTGTGAGGTCAAGCACATGTAGGCCCCTGACTCTAAAAGATGATGATGATGAATTATGTGCAGGAAACCTAACGCTACCTCCCTAGATCTCACACGGTCACTCTTGTGGCTTTAGTGTATGGTGTATGATGTACCTAGTGTCTAGGGGAGAAATGAAATGATGGTACACTACACAAAAACACTTTAAGTTACTATGAGGAAGTGAATAAAACTTGTGGTTAAGTTTTTCTTTAAATTAATTTTTTTTTTGTACAATTTATTTTGCCTGTCCAGTCATATCGTTTGGACAGGTCTTTGAAAATGAGGACAAGATAGTTTACATAAAAGATTAACTAAAATTGTGTGGACAATCTGCCCAAATACTACAATGTTATTATATGTATTTCCTATTTGAATGTTCACAGCTTAAATTTATTCCTCTAGGAGAGAGAGTCACTGTGTATGAGGGGCTGTAATGTCATCATACCCCACAGAAGTCCTGAGTATGACTTGAATTACCAAGGATTATTTAAACCGAAACTGTCAGATGTACCCAGGTCCTTAACATATCACCTGGGGTTTCTTGTTGAAAAATAGGATATTGTGTAGTTGCAGAAATATCGATATCACGTCACACACCCAAGCTCCTGCTGTTATCTCTTGACAGCATATGTAAAGTGTAGGAGACTTCTTGGCGTAATCGTCACTCCTCAGGTTTCCTGTCATCAGCTGGCAACAGGAAACGAAACCTCTGCAACAAAAGGACACCCTGGCCTTTTAATCTGATCACTTATTCTTTTATTTACTTTCATACGTGGGTATGGGGTCAGCCTCGCGTGCATTTCAGGTGCACTCATCCCCTAATTTCTCATGACTCCCATCTTGCTGTGACCACCCCTCAGGTCCCTATGGCAGATACGCCACTGTACGTTTACATAGTTTCCCTCAATAATATAATGTGGGGTAACCACATTTCCTTGTATATATTTTTCTCATCTTTTTCTTTTTTAATATGAATGCTTCAGGCATGTTGAACAGTGTTCATTGAACACAGAGGCTTACTAATATGCTCTAATACAATAATATTCAAACATAATCATGACAACATACATTAGTTAGATACATTTCAACGTGAGGACTCAACAATGTCTGCTCCCGGCACGTCCTTCACTTTTTCCCAATAGCAGTATCTAACTTTGGTAATGGGATTAAACATATTAAATTCCTAAAGCATCCTTACCACAAATCAAGAAATATAAACAAATGACGCTGACTTTGCAAAGAAATGGCCTCAGTTTCCTCTGCTCCGTCCAGACTGTGAAATACTCATATAGTTATTTACTTTACTTTTAAATTTAACACAGCTGTTCTCAGCGTATCTGAATCAAAAATACAGTTCAACTGGCAATGAATAGTGAAAGCTTTTTGCTAATATTTAGTAGCACTGGCCAATCGAAAGCTTGCGACCACCAGAATTCAAATGCAGTTTTTGAAAAACCAAAATAATTCCAAACATACTCTGCGTCTGGTAGTCGATTGGCCAGTCCGCTTTAGTTATGCCAATGCAAAACGATGTTAGTTTTTGGTAACAATTTTCCTATCGATCCCCTCTCCTCCTATACTCTTGTTTCCCAAGCTAATTTTGAATTTCCTCAATGCCTCTCTTCTAAGCCGGTGTCCCCACTAACGTTAAGAAAAAAAAAACAAGCAGAAACAACAGTCCGTCTGGTCGTGCGTCCGTAGACTTTTAGTATTTTCTCAACCATTTGGGTAATACTGGGACTATCATATTATTTAAAACACATTCTTGCTCAGTGAATTCTAAGCTATACTACCATATATTTTATATGTTCAGTTTCATTATGGTTTTAGATTTTCAATTTTGTCACCGGTCATCGTCAAATAAATATTTTACACAAGACGGCCATCTTCCCCTCTCGCTAGCATGTATTTTTCAAATAACTAACTTGTTTTTGTGACGTCAGAAACATTACCGCGAGAAGGCAATAAAATTGTCTGCGTGTTTTGCTTCTCTTGGCTTTGTCACAACGTGTATATATGCATGGCAGAATGTGTCAGGCTAAGCGGGGTTGTGCATGGCGGGTTAAGAATTGGCGTTAATAATTTGTATTGTATCGTGTAACACTACCAAAAAATGTAAGGATTACTACTAAATTTGCGTTAAAGTTGACAGAATACGTTAATTCAGATAGTTATTTTGCGGCACACTTCCTCCAAATCGTTAATTATAAGTCTTGGCTGCAAAGTGTATGCAGCAGATCTGGTAAAATGTTAGTAGTACGTTTTCGAAACCGAAACTAAAACGCGTGTTAGATTTTTACCGTGGAATCGTTCTATAGGCTTTAGCACTGCACAAAAGGCAGCGTTGCTGGCGTGTGAGAGCATCACCGTCAGACACAATAGGGCTGTTTTTATATATTATCATTTTATGACTAAAATCTTACTGAAATGAGCGATTATTCTCGCAGATTTTACTACATCTTCACAAGAAATTCAGGTAAGTGAAAACAATGCTGGCTGTCGCTAAGCACGTTAATTATGTAACCTGCCGACCACTTTTGTGAAGAATTTAAGCACTTATTTATCAGCCGATAGGATATTCTGGCGCTCTATCTTCCAAACCTCTACACCTCACGGTAGAAGGGGAACGACTAAGTAAGTAAGTAATTCCATAATACCTTATTCTTTTACATCATTTTCTACGAAAGTTTCTTTTTCCGGGTTTTCATTTCAACAAAGTCCAGAATACCTAGGAAAGAAAATGGAACTTAAGACTCCGACTCAATAAGTTGAGGAATAGCTGAAAAGCCACGTGACGTCTCTTGATCTACAATATAAATCAGTCTTTCCCAACCTTTGTACCAAACCTCAAATAATTTTTCCCAGCTATCGGAACCCCTTACCTAGGATGCATAGTAACACCAGACGGCGGAACAAGCAAAGACATCAACCACATAATTAATAAAGCGAGAACAGCCTTTGCTAGTCTAAACAACATCTGGAAGTCATCTCAGTACAGCTCAAACATCAAAATAAGGTTATATAGAGCTATGCAGTTTCTGTGCTCCTTTATGGTGTGGAATGTTGGGGGTAACAGAGAAAGAAATGTGGAAATTGTCTTCTTTCCACACAGTCTGCCTAAGGAAAATTCTCCGAATCTTTTGACCGAATACCATCATCAATCAAGAACTGCTTACTCGGAGCAACCAAGAGGACATTTACACCATCACAGCTGGCAGACGCTGGAGTCGGGTTGGCCACTTCCTCAGAAGAGACCCTGATGCCATCACAAGAACAGCTTTACTATGGACCTCTAAAGGAAAGCGAAAGAGAGGCCGACCAAAAACAACTCAGCAGAGAACTGTGGAGGCAAAGATGCAAATAATGAACCAGATTTGGGGCACTGCACAAAGGATGGCCGCCGACCGAGCAAAGTGGAAACAGTTTGTTGCTGCCCTACAAGACGCCACCATGCGTGATGGCCACCGGCTGCTTTGACTGTCGGCGGCTAAGGATAAAAAAAGAAGATCGGAACCTCTGAGACGCAATTTTATTACCGTAACATTTTTAGAAATACAGCGTATTTGTAAAGAGATGCGCCTGTCTTTTGTATGAAAAGACATTGTCTTGACACATGCTGTATTAACAGTATTGAACATATGTCGCAAATAAATTTAAAAAAAACCAACAAACAAAGTGCGACAATTGACAACAGTGTTTGATAAATGTAAAAAAAAAAAGATAATAAAAGATAAATGAAGTGAGACTGTGTCGTAATTTTGTCTGAGAGAGTTCTAATGGATATTGGTCCCTTTAGAGTGTAGAATGATAGTGAAAGCTCTGTGAGAATAAGGATTTAGGAAAGTGAGGTAGTAGATTCACAAGTGATGGGAAGAGTAAGGACAGTCTCATGTACGACAATATTTGTCTCTCAAAACTACTCCTACCACCCTTCTGTACAAACAATTGTTTGTCAGTTCCAGTCACTCAGGCGCACACACCGATTTGGTGATTCTGACGCACAACGTACATGAATACAGACTACGATAACGAATATGGGAATGTTGGGTTTTGGCCAGCCGACACCAATGCTAATAAAGTTTTTATACCTTTATTATCATAAAATCAGATCACAAATAATTATCAATTTACATGAAGGAATCAAGGGTTACAAAATACAAAATGACAAGGGGAGGGGGTTTTGCGGAGAAGTATTCACTACACCTTTCCCGCTTGTATTTACTAACAGAAAAGACCCGGTCCCAAAGACAAAGGGGGGGGGGGGGGAGGAATGATGATCAGAGATAGGCAATTTAACCCAACGGTAAATTTATTACTCTGAGACAAGGGGTTACAGTAATAAGGAGTAGAGGAAAAGCTAGGGTTCTCAAATGTTTCCCTTTATTCAACAAATTTTACGGGAGGGGGAATGCACACAGTTAACCAATCCCGCTAGGAGAAATCCCGTACAATGAATACAGTACGCCTTAATACTAGGTCGAACTAATTATAAGGGTAAAAAAGATCAAATCTCCTTTCATAAAAAAAAACACGCTTGGGCTGGCCAGCACACAGTCTCACACACACAGACTTACCAAATGGTGAATTCTGGCACTTCATAGGAAATACACCAAAAACAGCACTAAACCTTGGCTTAGGTAAATGTATTTTCTTCCGTGTACAGCCCCAGATTAGCGGGTTGTTGAAGTTAACAAAGTGTCCCGAAATCGCTGGACGTTGAAGTTTAACGGTACTGTTTGTTTATTAGATAAAGTTCCTAAAGAATGGCACAGGCACTTGGCTAGGTGTGAGGTACGGTGTGGTTCCTAAGCTTGGCACAGCTGGTGGAGATAACTTTCTTTTGCCGTAATGTCACAAACTGCTTTACATAAATTTTGTTGATTTTGAAAAGGCTTTTGACAGCGTGCGTGGGGACAGTTTGTGGAAGGTACTGGGGGCTTGTGGAGTTTCAAGCTGCGTGGTGTCAATCGTAGAGGGCCTCTGTGCCGGCTTTGCGTGTGGTGTTGGGCGGGACAACCTGGCCTTCGAGGTGGGGACAGGAGTGCGACAGGGATGCCCCTTGTCAACCACTCTGTTTTTGGCAGTCATAGGCTGGGTGGTGCGCCGGACGGCGGAGGGCGGTCCGGGAGGAGTGGGATGGGCTGCATTTTCAACGTTGGAGGATCTGGGGTGTGCAGATGGCATTGCACTGCTGGCGCATTCACATCAGCATGTCCAGGAAAAGGCGGATGGACTTAATAAATTTAGCCAGCAGGTGGGCTTGAACATCAATTTAAAGAAGTCTGAGGTCATGGCGCTCGGTGTGAGCAACCCTGAGCCCATATCGGTGGGGAGTCGGCAGCTGGTGCGGACAGATACCTTCACATGCCTGGGAGGCGTGGTGACACCGGGCGGTGGGGCAGGCGGGGACATCAACATCGGAGTTGGTGGTGCAAGAGCGGCCTTCTTTGGCCTAGGTAACATCTGGGGGTCCTCCCAGTGCAGCACAGGCACAAAGTTAGGATTATACCAGAGTTGCGTGCTTTCTGTGCTTCTCTGTGGTGCGGAGTGCTGGAGAGTCACAGAGAAGGAAATGTCAAAATTGTCCTCTTTTCACACAACATGCCTAAGAAAAATTCACCGAATCTTTTGGCCGAGTACCATCACCGACCAAGATCTGCTTACTCGTAGCAAGCAAGAGGACATGCATACCATCATAGCTGGCGGACGCTGGGGCTGGGTTGGTCATGTCCTCGGGGGAGACCCCGATGCCATCACGGGAACAGCTATGCTTTGGGCCCCTGGGGGAGGGCGAAAGAGAGGCCGACCAAAAACAACTTGGCGGAGGACTGTGGAGGCTGAGATGCAAAGAATGAACCAGAGTTGGGGCACTGTACGAAGGATGGCCACCGACCGTGCAAAGTGGAATCAATTTGTTGTTGCCCTACAAGACGCCACTAGGCGTGATGGCCACTGACTGCTTTGACGGTCGGTGGTTAAGGATCGAAGAAGAAGAAGAAGAATGTCACAAACTACAAAACACTGAGGTAAGTTCTTCCTCTTCGGGGGGGGGGGGGGGGGGGGGGAGGGAGGGGGGGGGGGGGGGGGGGGGGGGGGGGGGGGGGGGGGAGGGGGGGGGGGAAATCCACTGAATATACTTGACAGACAGTGTTCAGGTAAATCTATGTTCTTCTTCACAAATAGAGCAGTGAGTAAAATATTGCTACTGGCAACTGTTTTTCTTCCAGTTTGTTAACTTTAAAACGACTTTATGAATTGGGATCTTAAAACAGTCTTTGGGTTTGCTTTATTTCTGTAAACTTCAGATAGCTGAATCCCAACAGGATCGCCACAAAGATTAAATTTTAAATATGTTCATAAGTCACTGGAGTAATCGAACTGAGTCGGCAGGACTCTGTATATATTTTATTGCTGCGTAATGGCTGCGTAATTGCTGCTTAATTGCTGCTTAATTGCTGCTTAATTGCTGGGATGCAAGGTTCGAAAGATCATTCTGGATGCAAATAGAAGAACATGAAATGCAATGAAATCATATTAAAATCTACCGCGCGATACATTTACAGTTAGACTATTTTCTGCACTCGCGTCTTCAATTAATAAAATTCAAGAAAAGCTCCCCGTGAAGTTAATAGTTAAAAGCACATCTATCTATACAGAACTAAACTGTATTAAAGTTATAATTCCCTTTACGACTGCAAAATTAATTTACGCGGCTATTGTATTAGGAAATTAACTTATAGATGTAACATTTAGTTTGCACTAGAACTTTGAAAATGGTTTTATTTAATAAGGTTAAATTTACACCACAATCCAGTGAAATAAAAATGAAATAACTAGACCACTGATCACTCGAAGCTAATGTATAAATTACCGTCTGCACAGAAAAGAATTCACTAAAATAGCCAACAATTTAGATGAAATCTAGCAGGAATCCAACTATATGCTAGTGAATCTTAGAATTCTGTCAGAACGAATGATAAAATGCAGTTTCTCAGGTTCTCTATATATTTAATTGGAATGCAAGATGAGTGGGACATGTTAGATTCTAACACCTTTCTTCATCTTGAGAAAAATCGAGGTTCTACGCCGTTGTGTTAACCGCGATGCCCCCCTGGCTTCCGATCTCCGTTCGTCTCAGGCTGCTCGCATTAGGGTGCGAAATATCTGCGAGAAACTAACTTTGTTAGCTGGGAGTTCACTGTTTCCTCAGATCGTATACCGCTTCTACGTTGATTCTGAAGACCGGCCTGGCTTTGATGGGACCGCTTTCCCCGAGAAGCTTTGGCAATTCCCGCTAGGCGGGGTGACAGCAAGGTAAGGAAAATGAACTGCTGTTAATTGCTCTAGAAACCGGGGTGAGTCTCTGGCCACGTCCACTTTGGGCCGGCGTTTAAGGAAAAGATTTCTATAAATCGTTCTTAGAGATTGTCGTGGGCGTGATTTAACCTCCCATCAAAGGCCATGCGATCTCAAAATGCACAGAAGGTAGCAGTTCACATATTAATGATCCAACGTGTAGAATCCTCGTGGAAATGCGGCATGCTTAATTAGCCCAGGTGCAACGTTCCAGGCTGATGAAAAGTTACAACAAATGTTCAGGGGTTCTAATGTTATAGAGAGGGAAATACCCTGTCATCTTAATAATTCAGGTCAGCTACAGCCGTCCGTCACAATCTGAGAGAAGTTAAAGAAGAAAAATGTTGCTTTGTTTTATTGTTAAGTATAATGCAGATAAATAATTACACAAAGCAAACTTCGTGTCAAACTCTTATTAAAATTTTACTTTTAAAATGCGTTTACTGTGACACCTCTTCTATAGAAATGGTCAGAAGCATACATGAGAGTCTACAGGCGGTTTCTGAATGGTGTGAGTAAACCTACTCCAAAATCAATCCTAACAAAGCATGTGTGTTATGGTGCTCCCTGAACAACTCCATATTGAAAGCAGATTTCCCAGACATTACTCTCAATGGGCAGTCAATTGACAGACACAACAAGCTCAAATATCTTGGAGTTACTTTCGATCGCGGGCTATCATACAAATACCATGTTGATCATAACATACAGAAATGCAAAAGAGGCCTAACAGCCCTGAAAACAATGGCTGCTGCGCAACTCGAGCAGAGACTACTGTTTCTTCTATATCATCATCTGGGTCTCGTCAGTAGCTGAGTATGGCCTGGGAATACTCACGCTGTCAGTATCGCAATGTGAACGACTGGAGCGCATTTCAAAATGAAGAGATGCGTATAGTCTTGGGCTGTACGCGAGATACACCCATTGTGACGATGCCGTATATGCTTGGCTTGCCGTCTATTAAATCCAGATATGCGATGGCTCAGGTAAAAGCCTATATGCGAATAACCACAGATAAAAGTCATCCCCTACACATGAACATAGCTGACATCAAGGGAGTACGAATAAAGAGAGGGATGCCATGGATGGCGCAGGCTGAGTCAACTATTCGACAGGTGACCACAGTAGAAAATATATTCAAGGGAGAGGAGTGGAGTAGGTCTAGTGAGAACTTGGCGACCTACCAACAGGTCATCATCAGCCTTGGCAGAGAATGCAGAGCTTGGGGCAATGGAAAAGCAGAACTGGAAATTGATCAACTGATAAATGAAAATGTTGGGAATAATGATGCCGTTGTATACACTGATGGGTCTGTAGCCCGTGGTGGGAAATCAGGATGGGGCTTCTCGGCTAGAATTAAGGGCATGATCGTCGCTGAACATAGCGGAGCCTACATGACAACAACCTCCAGCATGAGAATGGAGGTAGAGGCAGCTACTGCTGCTTTAAGGTGGTTGTCTGAAACTTCATTGACAAGAGCAGTTATTGTGTTAGACTCTCAGTCCATGCTTCGGAAGATCCAAAATGGATCGCTACGTAATGAGTGGAAAACCCCCATAGCAGCCTCAAATCTTCAGGAACTTGTGAGGATCTATGTAAAGGTCAAAGGGGAATGATACGTACTATACTGATTATACAGTGTGAATTCAGGGTTGTCGCACTTGTTAGCTGGTTTAATTGTGAGTTGTTTAAACATTTATATGTTAGAAAACAGAGTGTACAGAAAGCGTGTGAGCGCTGGTCATGTAGTTATTCTGTACTGGTTTCGGCCGGCTGTGAATAGCTCACGGGGAGTCCGTGAACAGCCGAGTCCGGTGTCTGTTTGTGCGGGAGATGTGTCATCCCGTGGCAGTCTAAGTTTGGGCGGGTGACTGGAGAGTCAGCCCAGTATCTTGTGTGTGTTCCCAAGGGTAGTGTAAGGGAACGATATTTGGCCATTTTTCGAGGTGTACTAGTACTTGCCTATTTAAGTGTGTTTATCTGTAGATAAGATGTGATAAATCTGCAGATAAGATGTGATAAATCTGCAGATAAGATGTGATAAGGGAAGAATAAGGTGTACTTTATGTTAAGGACATGTTCTGAGGCCTTGGTGTCTACAGGCCGATGTTTTGGATCATATTTATCTCCCTGATAGATTTCTATTGTGCAGGAACGGCGCTAGGAGATAGTAAGGCCATTGTTCCTTATGAAGGGAGAGTTATCGAAAAGATTATAAGGCCAGGAGTTGTGTAGGCCAGATTACTTATAGACTACAGAGAGGACAGTCTTTTGAGTATATATAGATTTAAGGATCCATGAACAGATATCAGAGTTATTGAAGAGATTATAAGGCCAGGAGTTGTGTAGGCCAGATTACTTATAGACTACAGAGCGGACAGTCTTTTGAGTATATATAGATTTAAGCCTGGGTGGCGTTTTGTAACTGCAGTGTCAGCAGTCGTTCTGGTGGAACATTAGAACTGCTAGGATATATAGATTCAAGGGAGTCCTATAGATGTACGCCTGTGTGGCGGGTTTTGTAACTGCAGTGTCAGCAGTCGTTCTGGTGAATTTACTGATGTAACATTAGAACTGCGATGTAAACAGGGTTTACATCATACTGAACAGCTGTAACATTCTGCGCAATTGATTATTATTGATTTTTGTGTATCCTGTTGTACCTGTGTAGTGTATCGTATCGGATTGATGTTGCTGTGTGAATAAATCATGTGCTGTCAATTGGAAATGAACACTAGTCTGATTCGTTGATCTATGCTTGACAGTACAGGGTGAGTGACTGTACCTTTCATACCACTCACTATAGACTTTATACACAGGGACAATGCAGAGCTAACCTATTTATCATCTGCTCTGTGTGGGCGCATGTACTACAATCAGTCTAATCACATCAAGAGGGATATAATTTATCACCATTGTATATACCAAGATTTGCCAGTCTTTATCAGTGGTGGGCCAACCTTTCGGGCGTAATGACCACGAATTCGCGTTATAAGAGCATCAGACTTTATCAGTATCATGGTAAGGTTATAAGAGCAATGAATAGCCCTATGTGGGCGTGACTTGGATTTATAACGCCTTTTCTTACTTCTACATTGTTAAGAAACAAAGGCGAATCTTCTACAATTTTTTGTGTTGATCGTGACCTGTAATCGGCAACGCCTCTACAATACACAGACAGTTGTGTGTCACTCATGACCTTTAATCGGTGACACGGTGAAGCGTCTTGTGTTTACATGCCTCCATATGACATTTTCGCAACGTTTCCAGTTCTACGTTTCGGAGTGAAATTTTCAAGTAAACTTTGACATGGTTATGGCGACCTGTCCTGATTCATCATCATCAGCGATATCTGCATTATGAGAATTACAGTATGTTCCAGTTTTATATGCAAGTGCGAAATATCAAGTAGCTCTTTCCAACAAGAGTGACAGACAGTGTACCTTCGCGACGACAGAGGGAACAAGTGGGTAACTTGCGCTGTTTCCAGTTTCCAGTGCTGTGTACGATCACATAGCATACTGTTTCCAGTTTCCAGTTTCCTATGCTGTGTATGACAACATAGCATGCTGTGTCAAGGTGGAGTGAGAGTTGACATGGGACTCTGCTTATGTTGTGTCATCTTTGATGTTGATGCCCATCGATTGTAACAAGAAAAGAAGGAACTTTGCTATTTGCAAGATAAGTGGTTGTGTTGTTGTGAAAACTGTGTTTATGTATGCATGCTATCAAGTCTTCTCATATCACACATTATATATTCTATTAACTGTTTAGTATAGGTTTTAGTGCATAATAATTGAGAATTGAAATATTTATTGTGTGAGGTGGAAATTAATTATCTAAATTTCCAGGGACATAAACTTATTATAATTAATTTTGATATGGATGCTAAGTGGTGTGATGTAGATCCTACAGATATAAGACCTATGTTGGAGTATGCATTGGTGGTAGGAAGAGATAAAAAGGGATTGAGAGGCCCACGACTTGGAGCATGGGTGATGGAGGATTTTTTGATTAATGTGTCAGCATCCCTAGAGTCATTTGCTGAACATAACTTTAAGTTAGTTTGTAATTTTGTAATGGCTAGGGATTTGGTTGATTTGCTACGGCACATTCGTGTGTTTGTGCAACAATATATAGAGATTGAACACGGACATATTGTGCAAAGTATATTCAAGATAATCCACAACAGTGTTTCTGACCTGCATAAAAGGGAATTGAATATTGAGAAACAAACAAAAGTAAACAAACAGAGTGCTTTACAGGAAAGTGATAAGTTTTTACAAGATGATGCTGAAAAGAAAAAATTACAAGAAACAGTGTCTAGGCTCACAAGTGAGTTACAGAAATCAAACTTGGATCTTGCTAATGTAACAACAGCATTAGACTCTGCAGGCAGTAAAGTAAAAGATTTGGAAGTTCAGATAGAACATATGAATAGCGTAATGGGTAATCTCACTCGAGAAATTCAAGAGAAGAATGATATTTGTGAGAAATTAAAAGTTCAAACCAAGAAATGTGAAAACTTATGTAATGAAACACTTACTGGCTTATTGTGTGACAATGTGATTGTTAGTCACCGACTTAAAGAAAAGTATTTTGTACCTCCCGAGAATGTTAATGAGCTTGGGAATGGCCAGAATAGTAACACTAAGGAACTTCAGATGGATTTAACACAGTTGAGTGCTAATGAAGAAAAGGATGATAAGGAGAGATTAGAAGAGTTAACGATGTACAAAAGGAAAATGACTGATATTGAGAAATTACTCATGCAGGAGAAGAGTAAGCTTTTAACATCTAATGACTTAATTAAGAAACAAACTGAAGACATCTCACTTAGAAATGCTGAGATTAGTGATCTAAGAAATAGAGTTAATGGTTTGGTGGATGTTATTTTAGGCATCAAGGGGTTGTCTACTGTCAATGTTGACAATAGTAGACAGAAGGTTGCTTATCAACAAGTAAAACAAGCAAAGATCCAGCCCTATACATTCTTTGCTGAGACGAAAATCGAACATGATGGACGGAGATCACTACGTGGCAAATACAATTTCCCACGTACTACTTCTGGTAACATTACTGACTCGTGGCGTCAGGCCAGCAAAGATAATTCTGCTATAACAGTCAGTTCTATAGATTGCAAAAAAAATGGAGATAAATTTCAAGGCAGAGCTAAAAAGACCAACCATTATTTTAATGATGGAAATACTGATAAACAGATAATAAGGGACAAAGCTATTAGTAAGACTTGTACCCAAAATAAAACTCAACATGTTGATAACCATAAGAATTTAGTTATCACTGGTACTGATCAATTTAGTAAGCATATTGTCACAAAGGAGAATAGAAACAGTTGTGGTGAAAGAAATAACTACAACAAAGGTTATCAGCCTTATAATGATGGTTCTAGAACACAACAAAATCCATCGGTTAGATATTTTTATAGAAGTAGAAATACTAATCATAATAATGTTGCACAACAAAAGAACAATCTTGGTTGTAAACAAGGTAACAGTAAGGGTATTGTTTCAAATACTACTGCTTGTTATGCATTTTGAGTTCTAGAGAATATCTCGTTGTGTTTGAGTAGGATTTTATTTCAGCCTACTGTTGTGATGACCTTCATTTCTGTCAGGATGTCTTATCCTTCTGTGTTATCTGCTGTGTGACGAGGAAATGATGGCATCATATAGAAACCAGACGTTTTCACTGCCACACGTTTGGGTAAATGTAAGACTAACTTTCCGTTTTACTTCAATAAATCTCACAAGTTGATTGAAATAGACATTTTCATTTATATTTTCCCACAGTATTCGGCTTGTTAAGAATCTTCGCACCGAAGTTATTTTTTACTGTGAGAGGAATGTGGGTCAACCTGTGACCAGATGTCCAGTCAAGCGCAACCCAGCCAGCCTGTTGACACGGTGTTGTATGACATCGCCCCGTGCGGTTTTACAGAATGCTATCGAGGACCGCGGATTTGTGACCTATTTATTTTTTTTTTTTTTTAGGAGTTGGTTTAAGATTGCTATAGTGTTTTTTACACTTAATTTATTTTTTGGTTAATGAATTACTGTATTGTATAGTAACTTACATTACATAATGTCTTAGGTATTGTGTATGTTCATATGTATGCACTGTTGTGACTCTGTCATTATTTACATGATTGTTTTGTTAATAAACATTGCATGTGTTATGATTGCAATGAAATGATGACATATCACTTTGTAGTGACTTATCTTTAGTTTTTGTAATGGGATTGTGGATTTATGATATTTTCATACGCTAGTCGGAAGACTATTCCACTTAGACCATATTATGTATGACCATAGGTGCTACGTTGTGAAGTTGAAGCAATGATAGTTAATTCATCAAACATTGATATGTTTTGCAGCGTTGGTTCTTGGGATAATTTTGTACATGATGAGATTGCCAGCCCTATGCACAAACTCATTAGCGACGAATATGCGTTAGTTGTTTCAGAGAGTCTTGTTATTCATTAAATTTTTTTTTCTTTTATTCTGGTGCTATGTCTAATTAATATATTACCATATACAGAGGTTATATGCAGTAACTATTGTGTTGTGAAATGTAATTTTGAAACTAAACTTGTATGTGTTATTTATGTATTTGTATTTGTAAACATATTTTGAAACATTGGTTTTTGATATTTTTTTTTGCCATGTGTTTTTTTCTGCTGAATTCTGTTTAAACTAGTATGCGTTTATTATGAGTCTACTTAAGAATTGGAATTCTTTTTTGTTAGATGTCATTCATTTGGTTAAAAGATAATTTCATTTTGGTATATTAGTTATAGATTTAATCTAGAAAAAATTAACATACTATTTTTATTTAACTTAGCTTTAAAGAAACTTTTTTGTACTGTAATTTTTTTTTTGGAAATGTATTTTTCTTTGACATTGTTATATTTTTTCTGCGCCAAAGCGCTTAATTAGGTGTAATAATATATGTTGATATTCCATTTAAAATAGTAATTTTTGTTTTGTTTTGAGATTGTGATAATTTTATATATCGCACTTTTTTGTGTGATGTCTGTGATAAATCATTGTAGTTAAGAATAAGTTTTATAATTTAGCTAAAATTATTTATTATGCGTTAGTTACTTGGATTGTTGTTGGGATGTATTGTTGTCGTTTTTCTATGCATTCATTATTTTGTATTTCCTTCTGCCTTTTCGGATGATTCTTCGTTTCACTCCATTTCTTTGGAAGCGGTCTATACTTGGGTTATGCTTCCATGTTTCATCTGGATGTTACTTGATACTAGTTGTATACGTTCACTTCTTACACTTCTTATACTTCCATACTTTGTATTCTTACGTATTGTAATATGGATTAGTATATGTAATTATTAGTGACAGTTCTATGTATTTCATGCAGGAATTGATTAGCTCAATTATTACTATTAGGTATTATGGATCTTTCTTCCTATTTCGATTTCTTTGTTGATTTTCTGTGCTGATCATGCTTCTTTTGTTTGATCTTGACTTTACTTTCTATTTATTGTGTCATGTTTGGTCTACAGTAATAATACTTAACTTTGTTTGTAAATGATTTTTTCGGTGTATTTGGCAGATTATTATGGGTAATTTGTTTATTGTACACTTGCTTTATTTTTTGGCGATGTATTATTTTGACCTTATCATAAAACTATTGTTGTAAGCACATATTAGAGCTTAGCTGACCCCTCATTTGTCGGTGATGTAGTTTTTTCAAAAAAATGATAAATCATTTTTTTCTCCGGACCGGGTGGTAACTGTAAAGGTCAAAGGGGAATGATACGTACTATACTGATTATACAGTGTGAATTCAGGGTTGTCGCACTTGTTAGCTGGTTTAATTGTGAGTTGTTTAAACATTTATATATTAGAAAACAGAGTGTACAGAAAGCGTGTGAGCGTTGGTCATGTAGTTATTCTGTACTGGTTTCGGCCGGCTGTGAATAGCTCACGGGGAGTCCGTGAACAGCCGAGTCCGGTGTCTGTTTGTGCGGGAGATGTGTCATCCCGTGGCAGTCTAAGTTTGGGCGGGTGACTGGAGAGTCAGCCCAGTATCTTGTGTGTGTTCCCAAGGGTAGTGTAAGGGAACGATATTAGGCCATTTTTCGAGGTGTACTAGTACTTGCCTATTTAAGTGTGTTTATCTGTAGATAAGATGTGATAAATCTGCAGATAAGATGTGATAAATCTGCAGATAAGATGTGATAAGGGAAGAATAAGGTGTACTTTATGTTAAGGACATGTTCTGAGGCCTTGGTGTCTACAGGCCGATGTTTTGGATCATATTTATCTCCCTGATAGATTTCTATTGTGCAGGAACGGCGCTAGGAGATAGTAAGGCCATTGTTCCTTATGGAGGGAGAGTTTTCTGGAGATTATAAGGCCAGGAGTTGTGTAGGCCAGATTACTTATAGACTACAGAGCGGACAGTCTTTTGAGTATATATAGATTTAAGCCTGGGTGGCGTTTTGTAACTGCAGTGTCAGCAGTCGTTCTGGTGGAACATTAGAACTGCTAGGATATATAGATTCAAGCCTGTATGGCGTTTTGTTAACTGCAGGGGTATGCAGTCGTTGAGGGAGTCCTATAGATGTACGCCTGTGTGGCGGGTTTTGTAACTGCAGTGTCAGCAGTCGTTCTGGTGAATTTACTGATGTAACATTAGAACTGCGATGTAAACAGGGTTTACATCATACTGAACAGCTGTAACATTCTGCGCAATTGATTATTATTGATTTTTGTGTATCCTGTTGTACCTGTGTAGTGTATCGTATCGGATTGATGTTGCTGTGTGAATAAATCATGTGCTGTCAATTGGAAATGAACACTAGTCTGATTCGTTGATCTATGCTTGACAGTACAGGGTGAGTGACTGTACCTTTCATACCACTCACTATAGACTTTATACACAGGGACAATGCAGAGCTAACCTATTTATCATCTGCTCTGTGTGGGCGCATGTACTACAATCAGTCTAATCACATCAAGAGGGATATAATTTATCACCATTGTATATACCAAGATTTGCCAGTCTTTATCAATCTACTGTCCTGGTAATGCAGGGGCACGCGGCAATGAAAGAGCTAATAGACCAGCTTCAAGGGCACCTATAGTGGGTGCGTTGGATACGAATAAGGGAGAGATACTGAAGACAATTAATGATCGCCTGTTAGAGGATGACACTGCAATCGATGAATCATCACGGCTGAGATTGCTGGAGTTTGGCATTAGGCGTGGGACTGGCAGGAATGAACGTATGAGAGGATGCATCCGGTCTATGTACAATCAGCACGCAACAAGAATTGTTAGCATTCATACCCTTCGACATTTGCTGAGGGAGACTGAGCACCTATGGGTTGGCCCGGAGTGCAATGATGTGTCTGAACAACAACAACAATCTCATCTATATGTATATTTTCAGTATAACTGTTACTGTGACGGAAATTCGCTTCTTTAAATTAAAATAAATTGGAAGAATTTTATTGATCATTCAAATGTTTGTTTTTATATATATACACACACACACACATACACACACAACTACGAAAGACACATAGACACGACATTTCAAAACATTTCAAATTTTAAAATTGTTTTATTCCACGATTTTTCGCGGAACCCCTGATGACGAATTGCGGAACCCTAGGGTTTTACGAAACACTGGTTGAGACGCATTGATGTAGATAACGCCAAGTAAATACACATGACAGTGGCTGTGAAAGCCCCGTGCAGGTCCTTGGGGGCTCACTGAAGAGAGAAAGAAATAATATGACCACTGGAGCATCAGGCAGCCCGGACAAGGCGACTAAACAGAGGTCGGGCATGAGTCTGGCAACCTCACCATTTAAAACACATTGCCACTGACACCCCCGCTTCAAGATCACGTGACTGTCTGGTGCAGGTGTCCTGTATAGGGACAAGTGGCAGGGGTGGCTCCATGTTCCGCGAATAGCGCAAAGGAAAGTGATGATGATGATGGTGATGATGATGATCAATGGCTGTAAAATAGTGTCGTAAATTTATTTTGAGAGAAAAAGAGTCTTAGAAATAATGGTCCGGTTTAGAGTGGAAAATGATGATGGAAAGCTCAGTGATAGAAAATGTAGAGATTTAATAGTTGCTTCACAGCGTGCTGGAGGAGAGTAAAGACAGACTTATTTACGACAAATCGTTTCTCTCAATCTTCTCTTTCACTCTCCTGGTCAAACAATTATTTGCCAGTTTTCCAGACCCGCATCTGCGCGCACACCGATTTGGTGTTTTCAAACACACAGGCGACGTAGATACAAACTATATTAAACGAATAGGGGAAAAGTTGGGCTTTGGGTATATCCAACACACAGAACTAAATGAGTTTATGTGATTTTATTCACTTTAAACATCAATTACTAACAAATATCAGGTATTACATAAATTATCATAAGTACACAAATGCAAATAACAAATTTGGGAGGGGTGAAGAAGAT
The DNA here is from genome assembly GCA_024509875.1 of Oreohelix idahoensis. Taxonomy (NCBI): domain Eukaryota; kingdom Metazoa; phylum Mollusca; class Gastropoda; order Stylommatophora; family Oreohelicidae; genus Oreohelix; species Oreohelix idahoensis. Next base: position 30,115 of record JAMPIV010006705.1, read on the forward strand.
TGGTATCGACTAAGCCCTTCCCGCTTATTAGACAAAGATAAACCCAGTCCAGAGATAGATAATATCAGGAACACGGGTACGTTAACCTAACAGTAAAGTTAATTACTCTGAAAAGAGGTGTTACCAAATTAGGTATAGGTGGTAGAAAGAAATCCTGTTCTTCCCAATTGTTCTTCCCTTTACTAAGCAAATGAAAAGGAGGGGGTTTTAAACATAGTTAACAAATTATCAACTATCCCACTTAAAGGAACAATGTAGGGTATACAGAAAAAATATATATTACCAGGTAAGCAAGTTAACAAAATGGTTACACAAAAGAATTAATTTCCTGTCATTCATACACTCTGTGCGGATCCACACTCATATACACCACACACTTACCGAGTTGCAGCATCAGTCACTCCATTGAATGATAAACACAATAATTGACTCTTGACGTATGACAACTGTCTAGTCCTTCTATGTCCCGCCCCAGATAATGCGAGTTTTTACTGAGAGCAAATATTCCCGCTTATCGCCGGACTTGAAGTTCTAAGAGTTCTTGTGGTTTATTATAAAGAAACGAGTCTATGGGATGGCACTGACGCAGTTCGACACAGGGGTGAAAATGAAGTGGTCTCTTTTAATCCTCCGCTATGGTAAAATTCCTTCAATGCGTGATGATAGTTTTATTAAATCCAATTGAGGAAAAACTAGGCTCAGTCACAGTCAGGAAAATATGTACTCTCTCACAGTAAACAGTAAATATAATATCGCTACTGGCGATGATTACCTTCCAGTTTATCTTACAGGTTTGTAAGGGTAATTTGATGATTGTTCTTTAAAATGTTCTTGGGTGGGCTTTATTTCATTTAATTCTGACAGCTAGGTCGCAAAAGGACCGCCACAAGATTATATTTAAAAGAAATGTTTCTTCAATATGACTGGAAGTTTATAGGATGATTTCTTTATTTCTTTCTCTATTTAGCTGGGACCGCAGGTTACGATCACTCTGTGTGAAAGAAAAAAGACATGTAACATACCGAAAAATCAAGCGCGATAAATTTCTCGTTTAGCCTATAATACACTCGAGTATTTAATTATGTATTTAATAAACACTGCGCGAATTCTAGTGGTTAAAACACACATCTATAAAACTAGGACTTAACTGAATTTATTAATTATAAATTCCTTCGCGACTTTAAAAGTTAATTTAAGCATCTATTATCTTTTGAAATAAAATAATAGATAGATCATTATATTTACAACTGGAACTATTGAGATGGTTTAATTTAATAGATTTAAATTAACACAAAATCCATTGAAATAGAATGACTGAACTAGACCACTGATCACTTTACACAATATATTACCGCTTTGCACAGAATAGAAATCACTGCAAATATATATATGAAATCCAGGGGAAAATCTATAACAAGATTTCAATAAAGCTAGTGCTTCTGTAAAGGTCTGGCCAGCGAGTGATAACGTGTCTAGTCTTCATGGTCTATTTATCTAAAATGGAATGTAAGTTGAGTGGGACATGATAAACTTGCCAGCTTATTTGATCTCATGAACTTTTGGGGATCTGACCGCCAAATCAAGGGAAGAAGCCGCCCCCTGGTCTTCGTATCTCTGTTCGCTGCTGCCCGTTTCGGCTTTCCCCGTTCGCTCGGTTCTGCGATTGACACCGAGACGCGAAAATAGCGGCAAGCAACTGCGTCTCGTATCAGGGACCACTACTGTCTTTGAAAACGCCGATAGTCTCCCCTGAAATCCCTCAGTCTGTCTCTTTGATCGTGGTCGCTGTATCTGTTTGATTCTGGCGACCCCCCCCCCCCCCTTCCCTGGCCAAGTTAATTAAAATAACTGCCTATGATTGTTCAAGAGATGTTAGTGGGCGTGATTTAATCTCTCCTTAAATCAATGCGATGACCAGAATGAACGATAGGTAAACTTTCCGCATATCAATCAGCAAACGTGTTTTGCCCTCTGTGTGGAACAGTTGCATAGCTAATGAATCCACGTGAAAGAAGTCCCGTTTTACAAGAATTACAACAAAGTTCAGGGTCAGCCGAGTTCGTCCATCACAAATAGCAACAGCATCAGCAGCCATAGTTAAACAACAACAACAACAACAACAACAACAACAACAGTGACACTTAGTTCTATATGTTACCTTTAAAGCTCCTTCTAATAAAAGTAGTAGAAATTGTATGCATATTCTGAGCAAAACCAACCAACAAAGAAACAAACAAAAACACAATTACAACGACAGTGGGGACTGATCTTCTTCTTCTTCTTCTTCTCGTTCGCTGTTGTTTAGAAATGTCTACACAAGAAGTCCAGTTCTCTGGATGTATGTTGCTGTGGTTGAAAGTTCTTCAAGACTCCCAAACAGCTTTGTGTGGATGTGCGTCTCTGTGGGCCAATGTTCAGTTCGCAATTGACTAAGCATGTGGCAGTCTTGCAGGATGTGTTCGGCTGTCTGTGCTGCCTGTCCACACGTACATAGGGGTCTAATATGGTTTAATATGTCTACACAACAGTGGGGACTGATGAAATAACACACACACACACACATAGACAAATAGTTTAAACTCTGGAGAAAAAATAATTAAAGCCAACGAGGTTATTCAATAGATCACTGCCGGAAGGAAAAACCTCCGAAAAAAATCGATAACAACCTACAATTATGCTAATTCAAAAACAAAAAAACTTGTGTCTATTTTTGGGGGAGACGAGCCACTGGCTGTATTAAGGCGTGTGTTTAAATATAAGGGACCATGCGGTCTGGAATAGAATCTTAAATATTTAAAATTATGCAAAGACAAGTGGTAATTAAGAAAACAGAAACAAAAGGTAAAAGGTATGTCAATACATGGAGGCTTTTTTTGTAGTTATAACGGAAAGATTCACAGAGTGTTTAGAGCTCTAGTCGCTCGCAGCAAAGGTCCTGGGTACGAATCACGGTACCGACCGCTCCAGTCTGCCCAGCTGTAAATGCGTACCTCACTTTGAGGTAGGGAAGGAAAAAAAGGCACCGAGAAAGGGAACTTGGTCACTCCACCTCTCGATGCTGAACCTAGTACGGTGAAGTCTCGAACACTTCACTCCTATACGGCTGTATCTGCCATGCGACTACCTTTTATATCGGAAGGACGTGTGCAAAGATACAAATCAAACGAGAAAGAAAGAACGTAAAATAAAGAAAAATGAGTTATACATTCTCCTCCTCTTGACCTTCATCATTACCAGCACTATATCTGTAGAAGAATTTAAAAATAAAATAAAAAATAAAAAACCAACAAAAACCACCAATCCAAAACCAACAAATGTCCAGCAGACAAAAAGATGTCAATAGCGAGAGAGAGCAAAATGGTATCATGGAAGAAGACACATTACAAACACCATAGACATTAAACATTGCCACAACAAACACCATAGACATTAAACATTGCCACAACAAACACCATAGACATTAAACATTGACACAACAAACACCATAGACATTAAACATTGCCACAACAAACACCATAGACATTAAACATTGCCACAACAAACACCATAGACATTAAACATTGCCACAACAAACACCATAGACATTAAACATTGCCACAACAAACACCATAGACATTAAACATTGCCACAACAAACACCATAGACATTAAACATTGCCACAACAAACACCATAGACATTAAACATTGCCACAACAAACAGCAGATAAATTACAGCCTTGAAGAGCCAACACATAAGAAATACAACAAAGTAATACACTATATGGAATGATGAACACTATATACCCAAATTATAACCCACATGGGGTTGAACCGGGTATCCTTTGCACATACAAAGGACCAGTTTTCAAGTGCGGGGTTAAAAAAAACAAACAAACATTATTTGGCTTATCGCTGTTCATGTAGCGCAGAGCCAACATTGCATCTGGTCCCTGTGTAGGAAGTCTACACCAAAACAATCATGTAGGACCTACTCCTGCAGTGATAGTTTATTTAGTAATGGGTTTGACACGTTGTAGTTGCCAGCCCAAAGCGCTATCTCGTATCAATCGTTACTTATGACCTGCAAAAGGATGCGGTAATCCTACGCTTTTTTGAACTCCCCTGAGAGCCACTGAGCCACTACATGAGACTCTACAATAACGGTCTTTTTTCTGGAATCCTCAAAGTCATTGTTCTTTCTGTCTCCAGTTATTTTCTCCTTGTGTCTGCCTCTACTTCCCTTACCCAGTGAGTTCCATTACAAGGACAGCCTGGTAATGCTATCATGTTTTCCCAGTGTGTACCCAATCCATCGCCAGCATCTTCTTCTCATCTCTTGTTCCACCGGCACTTGTCTGGTTCTTGTCAAAAGTTCCACAAGACAGGAAAGATTGGGGTAAATTCTTTGAAGGCATGTGCTCCGTAAGGAATTTGAGAGTAATAATGGTGATGATTTTGTTTCATGTGGCAGGCAACCTCACTAAGTAATACTAATTGTTACAGATGCCACTACTGCAAGAACATTGAATGCTTTGTGCAGGTTTCCTGCAAGGTCACAACTGCAGTGGTTGCTCCGTGCTCCATATGTAGCGAAAAGGAAAATAATGATAATGACGGTAGGTGATGATTCAATCAATCAATCAATCAATCATTACCCTTTAGCTCCCCAAGGAGCATAGGCCTTCAACAAACACATGCCAAGTCTTCCTGTCCTGTGCCATCTGCTCAAGTTCTTTCCATGTTTTTCTCATCATTTTCACCTCTGTTTCCAGTTCTCTTCTCCATGTGTTTTTTGGTCTACCTCTGCCTCTCTTTCCCTGTGGATTCCAGAACAAGGACTGTCTTGTAATGCTATCAACAGGTTTCCTCAATGTGTGTCCTATCCACCGCCAGCGTCTTCTTCTCAACTCTTGTTCCACTGGCACTTGTCTGGTTCTTGTCATCAATTCCACATTTGTGACTTTGTCATACCATTTCAGTCCTTCTATTCTACGCAAGCACCCGTTTATAAAAGTCTGTAGCTTTTTGGTTGTTGTTTTTGTTGTTCTCCATGTCTCAGAGCCATACAATAGGACTGACTTGACATTTGAGTTGAAGATTCTTATTTTCGTATTGGACTTGATTTCTCTTGTTCTCCAAATGTTTCCCAATGCAATGAAAGCTCCTCTTGCTTTTTGTATTCTTGTTTTGATATCAGTGTCTGTCCCTCCAACTTTGTCTATATTACTGCCAAAATATGTGTACGATTCTACATCCTTTAGTGGTGTTTCTTCAAGTTCAACCTTGTGATCATTTCTTGCATTTAATCTCATAATCTTTGTCTTTTCCCGGTGTATTTTCAGGCCCATTTGTTGTGACCTCTCATCGAGAATTTTCATTTAAAGGTGATGATTGTGACTATTATATATGCAGTCATGGATCGCAATATGTTTATACACTAGATTTATACTTCTTTGAATATGTGAGACAAATATAGCTAATTTATTGTCTCCCTTATGTTTATTTGTAGCCCTTATAAATGCAAGTCAATTTTGGGACATTAACATATCCTTTAACTGGGACATAATTAAAGTAAAAATAGCCAGGTGCTAGCGAACTCATTATTTCATCAGCGAGGGTGTGTATTTTATACCTTAATCCACAAGTCAATAACGCATTTCTCGGTCAACACGCGTTCGGAGTCCAAATGGACGTATCTGATATTTTGATGTATTATTACATGTACAGCGATTCGTGTGGAGTACAGCTGACGACAAAATGGCACCCGTTGTCTTTCTTCAATATTCCTGGTCGTTGACGCAGGCAGTCATGTCCCCCAACAATTTTCTGTTCTTCTTGTCGTTTATGAATTCCTTTGTTAACAGTTCTCTCTACGCCATAACTCTGATTTACCGTGTGTAGTTTCTGGGGGTCTATGATAAGACACACCAAGAATAGGCCTACAGAACCTCACAGGAATTTTAAGAAATCGAGCAAAATAACTGAGATCAGTCAAGCTGTCATGAACGTTTTATCTTCCCGCCTCTTCTGTGAGGAATAAGAAATGTGCTCGTATTTTTAATTAATAAATAAATTAATTTTTTTGGAGCCCACGACTGAAATGATTCAGTAAAATATTGCTTTAATAGCTCTGAATGGTTATGTATTTAAATTAACTGAGTCATACGGGTGCAGTTCGCTCAGTAATTATTAAATCAGCAATCACTTTGTATTTACAGATAAAAAATGTAATAATCATTTATAGTTAACAAAGTTAAAATAGGGTTTTTATGAAACAATGAAGCACTGATGTTTTCAGCATAGGCACTGACTTTAAAGTGGCTCTCTTTAAAAAAAAGTTCTTTTCCTTGGCCTGACAGTTAAATAGCCTCCAGTCATGTCCTCCATTGTACCTCTCACCCCCAGTACATCCACTCCAATGTCCTCCACTATACCTTTCACTCCTAGCACACCCACTCCATTCGTATTCTCCATTATCCCTCTTACCTCCAACACATCTACTGCTGTCAAGTCCTCAATTGTACCTCCTACCTCCTGCATATCAACTCTAATCATATCCTTCACTATACCTCTCATTCCCAGGACGTCTACCCCAATCATGTCCTCCCTTATACCTCTCACTTCCAGCACACCTATTCCAACTATTTCGTGCATTATACCTCTCACTTCCAGCACACCTATTCCAACCATTTCGTGCATTATACCTCTCACCTCCAGCACATCTACTCCAATCATTTCTACCACCACACCTTTCACCTCTAGCACGTCTACTTCGATCGTTTCTTCCATTGTACCTCTTTCAGTTCGGTTAGCTTGAGGGAGACCAAGAGTATGCAGTCCCCCCCCCCCCCGGCCCCCCTTTCCCTTTCATAGAAATAACCTTAGCTTCTATCGCAATTAAAGCTGTATTGTAAATTTTATCACTGTAACCAGTTTCTATTTCAGGGTATAGTAACTGAGCCTGATGTTTAACATCTTCTGTAAGATCATCTCTGCATTTCTTCCTTAGTGCTAGTAGGTCACCAACTCCACAGGTTCTAAGTAGAATGTCATCTGATGTTTCTTGCTGTGTGCGATAATGAAAACTCTAAAAGTAGTCGAACCAAAAAAAAAAAAGAAAAAAAAAAAAAAAAAAAATGCGATCTCTGATCTTGTTGAATCCTCAAAAAAAGAAATAAATAAATAAAATCGGAAATCTATTGATATATATTGATTCTAAATTAATGTTAAGGAAAACAATACAATTAATGCCCAACTTTCATTCCGGAGCCGCGCTAGCGTAGTGGTTACAACACCGCTATGGCGACCGGGTGATTCAGGATCAAACCCGGGCGACGGCATTTGAGGATTTTTCGTCGACCGGGATTTGGACTGGATTAACTCGAGACCTGGCGAGGACATTTGAAGGCGTGTCGTCGACCAGGGATTGGCGGCTCCTGAGCCGACCCAGCTCTAATGGGTACCTCCGAAATCGGAGAGTATCTGCCTGAATGGCGAGGGACACCTGTCTCTGTACAAGATAAAAAGGGATACTCACGTAAAATCAATGTCAGGTTAGACATTAAAATAATAACCTGAGATTTCGCCTCGAGTATTAGCGGGCGTACGAAAAAAAAAAAAAAATTACGTCCCCTGTTTCTGTATGTAACAAACAGACATACGTTAAAATGATATAGATATAAGATATACTCGTAATACGGCTGCTCTAAACCGTTGAAATTGAGCGTGTTAGCAACTTGCGTTATAAGCAGCGAATTGTAATAGAATTTCTCGTTGCAGAGAAGGAAACTGTTGTGAACATTCACAAGCGTCTATGTGATGTGTATGGAAGTTTTGCAGTCGACAGGAGTACAGTCAGTCGCTGGGTTCAGAGAATCAAAGAATCAGGAAATGGAGATACGGAGCTGCTTGATCGGCCGCGCTGTGGACGTCCTGCCACAGCCACCAACGCAGAAATGTTGAAATGCGCTGATGGCATTATTCTTAATGATAGGCGAATCACTACTCAACAATTGGCCTTACAGCTGTCAGTCAGCATTGGTAGTGCAAATGCAGTTATAAAAACTCTCGGATTTTCTAAGGTTTGCGCAAGATGGGTTCCTCGAAGTCTCACAAATGACCACCGATTGCAACCTGAGACAAAAAGACAGTCAATGGAGTGGCATCATCCGCAATCACCACGAAGAAAGAAATTCAAGACAATTCCTTCAGCTGGAAAGGTCATGATCACTGTCTTTAGGGACATTGAAGGTGTGATTCTTGTTGAAGAAGAAGAAGAAGAAGAAGAAGAAGAAGAAGAAGAAGAAGAAGAAGAAGAAGAAGAAGAAAAAGAAGAAGACGTTATGTCAAGAGGAGAGACAATCAATTCGCAAGCTTACATTAAGACATTGAAAAAACTCAATCAACGTTTTCGCAGAGTTCGGCCGCACAAGAATCCAGCAGATCTGCTTCTCCTTCACGACAATGCGCGACCTCACACAAGTCTGGCAACACGGGAAGCAATCACCAAATTGGGTTGGACTGTACTACCCCATCCACCCTATGGTCCCGATTTGGCATCCTCTGATTTTCATCTATTTGGTCCACTTAAAGATGCACTCCGTGGGACAAGGTTATAAGATGATGAAGGAGTGATTCATACAGCGAAGAAATGGCTACATGATCAAGACAAAATCTGGTACGGGCTAGGAATACATGCACTTGTTTCGCGCTGGCATAAAGCCGTACAAGTTGATGGGGATTATGTTGAATAATACCGATGTTTACATGACATATCCATGTATATTGTATATAAATTTCATGCTTTTTGAATAAACAGCTCCTGAGAAAAACGATGTGGTGCATTACTTTCGGAACGCCCCTCGTATTTGGCCGGTTGCGGTGCAATTTAATGCACACAATTGGCACATGCCATGTATGAAGAGTGCAAAATTTCATGCTTCTGTCTTCATTATTAGCTGAGAAAAACGATGTGGTGCATTATTTTCTGAACGCCCCTCGTACTAATCTGGAAGTGAAGTTCCACCTGGTAGGTACTACAGTTGGCAACTTCTTAGAAAGAAATTCTTGAAGAGCTATTGTTCTCTTAGACGATTTTGAGAAAAATGCAGAAAGACCATTGAGAGTTATAAAAAAATATTGCAGTCTTTGATAGGCTATTCATCAAACTTTGTTGCAAGACGAGGTTCAATAAAGGAAGCTCCTGTTTACCAAGGAAGCATACCGTCTTTTCAAGATATCTCGATTGTGCAGCTGTACTTATATTTTCAGCTGATAAAAAAAAAAAAAAACATAGGACAAGTGGTACTTAAGTGGTATGATCATCAAAACCATTTCTACTCCATACGTTGCCTTCTGAAGAAAATAAAAAACAAGGCCAACAGAACAATTTATTCCTCTTTTCACAACCAGTTAACCAATCCACCGACTTGTAATGAGCTGTTGAAAAATGGTGTGCATACTTCTGTCTTAGTTTTATGTACTGTTTTTAAGAGTGGTAACTCAGGACATGGTTTACCGTTACTCACAATTGATAGTTTTTCACTAAAACTTAGTGAACAAAACTTCTTTTTAGCGATGTCGTCCAACACTTGCATTTTGGGTATATGTCAATTGTCTCCGAAATACTAATTAACTTACAACGTGAAACTCACTGTCACTGTAATAATCTGCACTCCCGGCAACTAACAAATATTAATCACAAAAAAACACTGGACTTGGACACAGCCGATTTTTACAACTTGAGAGCTGCAAGACGACAGCACGCATGTTTGTATTGAATTGACGTATCTGGCCATGACCCCGATCCACACAAACCAGTCTTCAAACGTGAAATCGAAAGGTACAGCACGCATTGTGACGGAATTACCCGAGAAACTTCGGGCGATTGCTACCAACCAATAAAAACTGCACTATAAAACGCGTCTGGGAAACTGAAACAAGATATACTCGTAGATTCTATGCATGAAAATCCGTTATCCTGATTCGTACGGTCCGAAAGCAGAACATTAGAAGAGAAATATTTTATAGAATAATAAATTAAATTTTTATTTTCCTTCGGGCATAGGTGTGCGCAGCACGCACAGCACACATAGAGAATACGCCACTGGTAACCGGCCACATGCCCAACCCTCCTTAGTCGCTTTCTACGACATGCTTAGCAGGGAACAGTGTACTATTCTTTGCTCCCCTTTCGGACCCCGGTAACACACGGGTGTTTTTTTTAAATTACAGTAGAACTCCATTTATCCGAACCCCATGGGACCGAGCATCGTTCGGATAATCAAATGTTCGGATAATTGGATTACATAATGTATCGAGTACATGTACACATATTTCTAAAAATAATTAACCATCACAAGGAAAATACACTATAAAACATATTTACTTGTACTGTAATAATAATACCCACACTGTATTAGATCACTGTATCACCAAAATCTTTTATTACACTGCAGTGCATGTACTTCTTGTATTAATTATTTTTGTTAAGAAAGAGAAATGTTTTCAAAATAACATTACAAACGATTCAAAACCAGGCGCAACTTACGTATATATGTACTTGCACAGATGTAGCCCACTATTTAAAATAATGAGGAATCCTCTTTTGCACCAAACTGGATAGTCTCCTTTTGGCTGCTAAGTCCCGAATTCTCTTCAACAGCAGAAGCTGTGTAGGACAGCTGTCATCTTCTTGCTCGTACCAAGCCATCGCAGTTTCTAGTGCTATAAAGGCCTCTTCAGGACTTGGTCGACGTTTTGGTTTTTCTTCATAATCTACAAGTACATCATGTACTTCTGAGGTGTCTTCATCATCGGTCACTACATGTATTTGGTTTTCTTCTTGCACAAAAGACAAAATTTCTTCGTCATTCAAAAACTGAAAACCAGAATCATTATCATCTTCTAGCCACATGTGTGCATCATCTTTGTCACAGTCCGAAAATCCGGGCATTGCTTGAAACAGTTCCACAACTTCATTTATACAATCATCATTTGTGTCCACTGCAGTAGTTTCATTTCCTCCTTTTTTCCCAAGCAATCTACTCCAAGCCTTGTTGAGATTATCTTGTGACAGGGTGGTCCAAGCATCAGCTAACATATAGCAGCAGTCTTTGAGATTAGCTTTTTGGAAAACGCCACCACACTTTCTTCATCTTCAGCCAACAATTTTTTCTTGTACATCAAGCTTTGCACCCTGATCCATTGGTTGAATCTGCCAGGCAGAAAAATTACCTTGCATTTGTATCCGTCTCTGGATGAGATGGTGCATTGTCCAGTAGAAGAATTACTTTTCCAGTTTTCTTTTCTTGTTCTCCCAACCTCTTCACATTTGGGATGAACTGATTTGTATACCAATCAAGAAATATTTCACTATTCATCCAAGCACTCTTCTGTGCTTTGTAACACAATGGGAGACTGATAAAGGCTGTAATCTTAGTTGATAATGTACGGTAGATAAGAGTATATCTCTGTTGCAGTGATTAGACTGTTGCAGTACATGCGCCCACACAGAGCAGATGATAAATAGGTTAGCTCTGTATTGTCCCTGTGTATAAAGTCTGTAGTGAGTGGTATGAAGGGTACAGTCACTCACCCTGTACTGTCAAGCATAGATCAACGAATCAGACTAGTGTTCATTTCCAATTGACAGCACATCATTTATTTACACAGCAACATCAATCCGATACGATACACTACACAGGTACAACAGGATACACAGAAATCAATAATAATCAATTGCGCAGAATGTTACAGCTGTTCAGTATGATGTAAACCCTGTTTACATCGCAGTTCTAATGTTACATCAGTAAATTCACCAGAACGACTGCTGACACTGCAGTTACAAAAACCCGCCACACAGGCGTACATCTATAGGACTCCCTCAACGACTGCATACCCCTGCAGTTAACAAAACGCCATACAGGCTTGAATCTATATATACTAGCAGTTCTAATGTTCCACCGGAACGACTGCTGATACTGCAGTTACAAAACGCCACCCAGGCTTAAATCTATATATACTCAAAAGACTGTCCTCTCTGTAGTCTATAAATAATCTGGCCTACACAACTCCTGGCCTTATAATCTCTTCAATTACTCTATCTGTTCCTGGATCCTTAAATCTATATATACTCAAAAGACTGTCCGCTCTGTAGTCTATAAGTAATCTGGCCTACACAACTCCTGGCCTTATAATCTCCAGAAAACTCTCCCTCCATAAGGAACAATGGCCTTAATATCTCCTAGCGCCGTTCCTGCACAATAGAAATCTATCAGGGAGGTAAATATGATCCAAAACATCGGCCTGTAGACACCAAGGCCTCAGAACATGTCCTTAACATAAAGTACACCTTATCTCATCTTATCTCATCTTATCTCATCTTATCTCATCTTATCTGCAGATTTATCACATCTTATCTGCAGATAAACACACTTAAATAGGCAAGTACTAGTACACCTCGAAAAATGGCCAAATATCGTTCCCTTACACTACCCTTGGGAACACACACAAGATACAGGGCTGACTCTCCAGTCACCCGCCCAAACTTAGACTGCCACGGGATGACCCATCTCCCGCACAAACAGACACCGGACTCGGCTGTTCACGGACTCCCCGTGAGCTATTCACAGCCGGCCGAAACCAGTACAGAATAACTACACGACCAACGCTCACACGCTTTCTGTACACTCTGTTTTCTTTTTTAACATATAAATGTTTTAAACACTTCACAATTAAACAAGCCGACAAGTGCTACAACCCTGAATTCACACTGTATAATCAGTATAGTACGTATCACTCCCCTTTGACCTTTACAGTTACCACCCGGTCCGGAGAAAAAAATGATTTATCATTTTTTTTTGAAAAAAACTACATCACCGACAAATGAGGGGTCAGCTAAGCTCTAATATATGCTTACAACAATAGTTTTATGATAAGGTCAAAATAATACATCGCCAAATAATAAAGCAAGTGTACAATAAACAAATTACCCATAATAATCTGCTAAATACACCGAAATAATCATTTACAAACAAAGTTAAGTATTATTACTGTAGACCAAACATGACACAATAAATAGAAAGTAAAGTCAAGATCAAACAAAAGAAGCATGATCAGCAAAGAAAATCAACAAAGAAATCGAAATAGGAAGAAAGATCCATAATACCAATTGTAAACAATTAAGCTAATCAATTCCTTGCATGAAATACATAGAACTGTCACTAATAATTACATATACTAATCCATATTACAATACGTAAGAATACAAAGTATGGAAGTATAAGAAGTGTAAGAAGTAAACGTATACAACTAGTATCAAGTAACATTCAGATGAAACATGGAAGCATAAACCAAGTATAGACCGCTTCCAAAGAAATGTAGTGAAACGAAGAATCATTCGAAAAGGAAGAAGGGAATTCAAAAGATGAATGCATAGAAAAACGACAACAATACATCCCAACAACAATCCAAGTAACTAACGCATAATAAATAATTTTAGCTAAATTACAAAACTTATACATAACTAAAATGATTTATCACAGACATCACACAAAAAAGTGCGATATATAAAATTATCACAATCTCAAAAAAAAAATATTACTATTTTAAATGGAATATCAACATATATTATTACACCTAATTAAGCGCTTTGGCGCAGAAAAAATATAACAATGTCAAAGAAAAATACATTTCCCAAAAAAAAATTACAGTACAAAAAAGTTTCTTTTAAGCTAAGTTAAATAAAAATAGTATTTTAATTTTTTCTAGATTAAATCTATAACTAATATACCAAAATAAAATTATCTTTTAACCAAATGAATGACATCTAACAAAAAAGAATTCCAATACTTAAGTAGACTCATAATAAACACATACTAGTTTAAACAGAATTCAGCAGAAAAAAAAAACACATGGCAAAAAAAATACCAGAAATCAATGTTTCAAAATATGTTTACAAATACAAATATAAAATCATAACTAACACATACAAGTTTAGTTTCAAAATCACATTTCACAACACAATAGTTACTGCATATAACCTCTGTATATGGTAATATATTAATTAGACATAGCACCAGAATATAAGAAAAAAAAAAAATTTATTGAATAACAAGACTCTCTGAAAAACAACTAACGCATATTCGACGCTAATGAGTTTGTGCATAGGGCTGGCAATCTCATCAAATCCAAAATTTTCCTAAGAATCAACGCTGCAAAACATATCAATGTTTGATGAATTAACTATCATTGCTTCAACTTCACAACGTAGCACCTATGGTCATACATAATATGGTCTAAGTGGAATAGTCTTCCGACTAGCGTATGAAAAAAAAAAAATCACAAATCCACAATCTCATTACAAAAATTAAAGATAAGTCACTACAAAGTGATATGTCATCATTTCATTGCAATCATAACACATGCAATGTTTATCAACAAAACAATCATGTAAATAATGACAGTCACAACAGTGCATACATATGAACATACACAATACCTAAGACATTATGTAATGTAAGTTACTATACAATACAGTAATTCATTAACCAAAAAATAAATTAAGTGTAAAAAACACTATAGCAATCTTAAACTAACTCCTAAACAAACAAAAAAAAATAAATAGGTCACAAATCCGCGGTCCTCGATAGCATTCTGTAAACCGCACGGGGTAACGTCATACAACACCGTGTCAACAGGCTGGCTGGGTTTCGCTTGACTAGACACCTGGTCACAGGTTGACCCACATTCCTCTCACAGTAAAAAATAACTTCGGTGCGAAGATTCTTAACGCAAAGCCGAATACTGTGGGAAAATACAAATGAAAATGTCTATTTCAATCAACTTGTGAGATTTATTGAAGTAAAACGGAAAGTTAGTCTTACATTTACCCAAACGTGTGGCAGTGAAAACGTCTGGTTTCTATATGATGCCATCATTTCCTCGTCACACAGCAGATAACACAGAAGGATAAGACATCCTGACAGAAATGAAGGTCATCACAACAGTAGGCTGAAATAAAATCCTACTCAAACACAACGAGATATTCTCTAGAACTCAAAATGCATAACAAGCAGTAGTATTTGAAACAATACCCTTACTGTTACCTTGTCTATAACCAAGTCTGTTCTTTTGTTGTGCAACATTATTATGATTAGTATTTCTACTTCTATAAAAATATCTAACCGATGGATTTTGTTGTGTTCTAGAACCATCATTATAAGGCTGATAACCTTTATTGTAGTTATTTCTTTCACCAAAACTGTTTCTATTCTCCTTTGTGACAATATGCTTACTAAATTGATCAGTACCAGTGATAACCAAATTCTTATGGTTATCAACATGTTGAGTTTTATTTTGGGTACAAGTCTTACTAATAGCTTTGTCCCTTATTATCTGTTTATCAGTATTTCCATCATTAAAATAATGGTTGGTCTTTTTAGCTCTGCCTTGAAATTTATCTCCATTTTTTTTTTGTAATCTATAGAACTGACTGTTATAGCAGAATTATCTTTGCTGGCCTGACGCCACGAGTCAGTAATGTTACCAGAAGTAGTACGTGGGAAATTGTATTTGCCACGTAGTGATCTCCGTCCATCATGTTCGATTTTCGTCTCAGCAAAGAATGTAAAGGGCTGGCTTCTTGCTTGTTTTACTTGGTGATAAACATTCTGTTTACCTTTGTCAACATTGACAGTAGACAAACCCTTAATACCTAAAACCACATCTACCAAACCATAAACTCTATTTCTCAGATCACTAATCTCAGCATTTCTAAGTGAGATGTCTTCAGTTTGTTTCTTAATTAAGTTATTAGATGTTAAAACCTTACTCTTCTCCTGCATGAGTAATTTCTCAATATCAGTCATTTTCCTTTTGTACATCGTTAACTCTTCTAATCTCTCCTTATCATCATTTTCTCTATTTGTTCTCTTCTGTGGTTCCAATTTCATTAATCTCTTCTTTTGCACGTCTTCTACCTGTGGCTGAAGAAGGGCCACCTGAGCCTGAAGCCCAACTTTAGCAGCTTGTGCTCTCAACTCATTAATCTTCTCGGAAGATACGTTATTCTTTTCCTTCAGTTGGCTACTGAGAATATCATTATCATTCAACACATCATGGAGCATATCTATATACTTCTTCTCACTTACATTGCTATCAATCTTTAACCTCTCATACATTTCTCTCTTATTTTCAATCTCCTGCTTGAGATTACTAATCTCGCCATCTTTAGTTCCTATTTGAACTTGTAAGTTTTTAACTTTACTGCATTCAGAGTCTAATGCTGCTTTCACACTAGCAAGCTCCAAGTTTGATTTCTGTAACTCACTTGTGAGCCTAGACACTGTTTCTTGAAGTTTATTCTTTTCAGCACTATCCTGTAAAAACTTATCACTTTCCTGTAAAGCACTCTGTTTGTTTACTTTTGTTTGTTTCTCAATATTCAATTTCCTTTTATGCAGGTCAGAAACACTGTTGTGGATTATCTTGAATATACTTTGCACAATATGTCCGTGTTCAATCTCTATACATTGTTGCACAAACACACGAATGTGCCGTAGCAAATCAACCAAATCCCTAGCCATTACAAAATTACAAACTAACTTAAAGTTATGTTTAGCAAATGACTAGGGATGCTGACACATTACTCAAAAAATCATCCATCACCCATGCTCCAAGTCTTGGGCCTCTCAATCCCTTTTTATCTCTTCCTACCACCAATGCATACTCCAACATAGGCCTCATATCGCCTGGATTAATGTCACAATCCATGGTGATTCAATCGTTGAATGTACTATATTTTTTTAGACCACTTATAATTCTAATAAGGTTATGTTACATAGCAACAATCAATTATGCACTAAATACTATATTAACCAGTTAATATAATTCATAATGAGCAATATGAGAAGACTTGATAGCATACATACATAAACACAGTTTCCACAACAACATAACCACTTATCTTGCAAATAGCAAAGTTCCTTCTTTTCCTGTTACAATCGATGGGCATCAACACCAAAGATGACACAACATAAGCAGAGTCCCATGTCAACTCTCACTCCACCTTGACACAGCATGCTATGTTGTCGTACACAGCACTGGAAACTGGAAACAATATGCTATGTGATCGTACACAGCACAGGAAACTGGAAACTGGAAACAGCGCAAGTTACCCACTTGTTCCCTCTGTCGTCGCGAAGGTACACTGTCTGTCACTCTTGTTGGAAAGAGCTACTTGATATTTCGCACTTGCATATAAAACTGGAACATACTGTAATTCTCATAATGCAGATATCGCTGATGATGATGAATCAGGACAGGTCGCCATAACGATGTCAAAGTTTACTTGAAAATTTCACTCCGAAACGTAGAACTGGAAACGTTGCGAAAATGTCATATGGAGGCATGTAAACACAAGACGCTTCACCGTGTCACCGATTAAAGGTCATGAGTGACACACAACTGTCTGTGTATTGTAGAGGCGTTGCCGATTACAGGTCACGATCAACACAAAAAATTGTAGAAGATTCGCCTTTGTTTCTTAACAATGTAGAAGTAAGAAAAGGCGTTATAAATCCAAGTCACGCCCACATAGGGCTATTCATTGCTCTTATAACCTTACCATGATACTGATAAAGTCTGATGCTCTTATAACGCGAATTCGTGGTCATTACGCCCGAAAGGTTGGCCCACCACTGATAAAGGCTGTAATCTTAGTTGATAATGTACGGTAGATAAGAGTATATCTCTGTTGCAGTGATTAGACTGTTGCAGTACATGCGCCCACACAGAGCAGATGATAAATAGGTTAGCTCTGTATTGTCCCTGTGTATAAAGTCTGTAGTGAGTGGTATGAAGGGTACAGTCACTCACCCTGTACTGTCAAGCATAGATCAACGAATCAGACTAGTGTTCATTTCCAATTGACAGCACATCATTTATTTACACAGCAACATCAATCCGATACGATACACTACACAGGTACAACAGGATACACAAAAATCAATAATAATCAATTGCGCAGAATGTTACAGCTGTTCAGTATGATGTAAACCCTGTTTACATCGCAGTTCTAATGTTACATCAGTAAATTCACCAGAACGACTGCTGACACTGCAGTTACAAAAAACCCGCCACACAGGCGTACATCTATAGGACTCCCTCAACGACTGCATACCCCTGCAGTTAACAAAACGCCATACAGGCTTGAATCTATATATACTAGCAGTTCTAATGTTCCACCGGAACGACTGCTGATACTGCAGTTACAAAACGCCACCCAGGCTTAAATCTATATATACTCAAAAGACTGTCCTCTCTGTAGTCTATAAATAATCTGGCCTACACAACTCCTGGCCTTATAATCTCTTCAATTACTCTATCTGTTCCTGGATCCTTAAATCTATATATACTCAAAAGACTGTCCGCTCTGTAGTCTATAAGTAATCTGGCCTACACAACTCCTGGCCTTATAATCTCCAGAAAACTCTCCCTCCATAAGGAACAATGGCCTTAATATCTCCTAGCGCCGTTCCTGCACAATAGAAATCTATCAGGGAGGTAAATATGATCCAAAACATCGGCCTGTAGACACCAAGGCCTCAGAACATGTCCTTAACATAAAGTACACCTTATCTCATCTTATCTCATCTTATCTCATCTTATCTCATCTTATCTGCAGATTTATCACATCTTATCTGCAGATAAACACACTTAAATAGGCAAGTACTAGTACACCTCGAAAAATGGCCAAATATCGTTCCCTTACACTACCCTTGGGAACACACACAAGATACAGGGCTGACTCTCCAGTCACCCGCCCAAACTTAGACTGCCACGGGATGACCCATCTCCCGCACAAACAGACACCGGACTCGGCTGTTCACGGACTCCCCGTGAGCTATTCACAGCCGGCCGAAACCAGTACAGAATAACTTACACGACCAACGCTCACACGCTTTCTGTACACTCTGTTTTCTTTTTTAACTCATCGGCATTATACACATCCTCGAGTGAATAACCTTCTTCTTCCAAAAAAGCCAAGAATGTTTCTATAAAATTTTTAGCGGCAGTTGCATCGCTAGATAAAGATTCCCCTTGAATCTCCAATTCTCGTATGCCATGACGAGATTTAAAGTTTCTTAACCATTCCTGGCTAGCCTTAAAGTCAGGAGGACCGTCAAGTTGATTGTTGAACTGAAGTGCCTTTTCACACAACAGAGAACCAGAGATAGGTTCCCCTTTGCTTCTTCTTTGCACAAACCATATATACAAAGCCTCTTCCAATTTCACATCTTTCGCATTTCTCATGGTTTTACGTTTCTTCGACCCATTTTCACTATCAAATTTCGATGCAAAACTCATAATTTTATCCTTGTTACTTTTAATGTCAGAGACGGTAGCTTTCCCAACATTGAAAATCCTCGCAAGTGAAGACACAGTTTCACCTTGTCCTAGTCTCTTGATAAATTCTGTTTTCGTTTCAATTGACAAAACATTGCGGTTCCTTTTATATGCTTTAGGCCTACTGGAAGATGCCATATCGCACAGAGAAATACTTGTACGCCAAAATTATTCTGCTGTAGTAGCAGACACAATTATTTTAAGTTGAACTGTCTGTTTAGCCAATGAGGCGCCTGTGGATTCATCATTCCCCCCCCCCCCCTTTCGGTGAATCCTGGGGGCATCTATCGTTTTGGGGTTCTATAGCAATTGAATACAGCTTACGGGGTGCTAACCCGGAGGATGTTAGCACGCCTGGATGAACTAGTCAGCTGGTGCAGAATGAGCTTCAAACCCAAGAAGTCGAGAAGCCTATCAGTCAGGAAAGGGAAGATAGCAGAGGTCATATTCACGGTTTCCAACCAAAGAATCCCTACTGTCATTGAGGAACCTGTTAAAAGTCTTGGCAGGGTGTACGATGCCTCATTAAAAGACTCAAAGGCAGTGCAACAGACAATAGAAATGGCAGACAGAGGGCTACAGATCATAGACCAAAGCAGACTCCTGGGGAAGTTCAAGCCCAACAAGGCCAATGGACTACATGGGAAGGAGCCCTGCAGAGGTCCTTGACATGGAATGATATATGGCATATGGCACCTCTTAGGCTCAGCTTCGTTGTCAGATCACTGTATGACCTGCTGCCGTCGGCCACCAACCTTGTGAAATGGGGAAAGTCGGATGATGAGCAGTGCCCCCTGTGCCAGGGGAGTGTTGCGTGCATATTTTGACGCACATATTACAAAAATCGATATGGCTATTTAATATGAAAAAAATATAGACATTCATTCATTTGTGTATGAAAATGCTGTCTGTGGTAAAAGCGAGAGAATCCATGTTTGATTCACACTTTTGATTATAGGAGTACTGACACTTTACAGAGTGGAAAGAAGAAAAGAAACTTTACAGTGGCGAGCCAGATTCCTGGGTCCAGCTTACGCAGTTTTGTGTTGAGAATCACAGTTTACAGCTAAAAGAACATTTGCTTGACCACATCAACACCAGTAGGACAGCTATACAGTCGATGTCAGCTTGACCTGTATTACCGATAGGATGCTGTATCTAGGTCAGCGCTTGTTGACAGTTTTTCGCTGTACAGACAGTATTACACAGGACAGTGGTATCAAGTGTAGAAAATATCTGGAGCAGTATTGTTGACATTTCTCAACGTACAGAAGAATCACAGTGTTGTTGAACATAAAGTGCATAGTTCATCGTTGGATCTTCATATGCTCAACAGAGAAAAATTGACAGTGTAATAGTTTAAAATTAAATCTATTACTGAATAAAGTGGCAAGTTATTAGTATTAAAATAAACTGTGCCTGCTTTACAACACTATACCTGCAACACATTCCATTCATGACATAAATTATATTGTATGCTATATGCTATTTATGCTTACATGTTATTTGTTATGTATTAAATTAGTTTATGTTCTGTGTGACTAGTACAAGGTATGCCGAGTGACATTGGTCTGGACTAGTATTCTATAGGTACACATTTTCTTAATTGGAAATTTGTTAGCAACAATTTGCTGCTATTTCTGTTAGTTGTGATGAGGTGTTCTTTTCTTCGTTGTTTTTGGTAATAATTTTGTGTTCCTTAGTTTTGTTTGATTTGTTTGTATAATTGTAGGTCTCATCTTTCCTTTCATTTCAGTTTTTTTACACCCTTATGTTTATACACTGTGGCGTTATTTGTCTTGTTATATTATGGCAGTTATCATCACGGTTTCTGTGATCATTTTTTTCATTTCTCCTATTTAATTTAATTTGATCTCTGCAAATGTGTTCATATTGTCTTTTCTTGTTTGTCCTTTGTAATGTCTTTAGTTGACATATGACGTATAGTGGTATACACTGATAGTATAGTACAGATCAGTACTTTATGATTGTTATTGTTATAAAATAAAATGTACAAGACCTTTGTAAGGCTTGTCTCCCAAAGTGATTGGTAAAGGGAAATATTTTTTCCACAGGTACTCAAGTGATCTTTGATTACTTTGAGGTATACAAGACCTTTGTAAGGCTTGTCCCCACAGTATTTGAGATACAGTTATTGTTGTCCACAGGTACTCAAGTTATCATTGGTTATTATAAACCATACAAGTTTGGACTAAGACTAAGTCTATGGTATAGACTTGTCTCCCATTAAAACGAAATAGGGTAATTTATTTACTTTTTCAGGTTTCTGATTTAAGAAGACAATATGTCTACATTAGATTATTTCATTGCACAAGGAAAATCTCTTGATAAGACTGGAAAAGACTTAGAACAATGGGCTGTTGCTCAATATGACAAAGCATTAGCTGCAGAAGAGAAAAAAACTGCTGCTGCTGTTGAAGAAAGAAAAGCTGCTGCTGAGGAAAAAAAAAGCTGCGGCTGAGGAGAGAAAACTTCAAATAGAAGAAAAAAAAGCTCTGGCTGAAGAAAAAAGATTAGAAAGAGAAGCTGCTGCTGAAGAAAAAAAAGCTCTGGCTGAAGAAAAAAGATTAGAAAAAGAAGCTGATACTGCTGCTGAACTAAAGAAATTGCAGATGCAAGTGGAGGAAAGGAGATTTGAGGCAGAACAGAAGAAATTAGAAGCTGATGCAGAGCAGAAAAAATTAGAAGTTGCTGCAGAACAGAAGAAATTAGAAGCTGCTGCAGAACAGAAAAAATTAGAAGTTGCTGCTGCTGCAGAACAGAAAAAAATTAGAAGTTGCTGCTGCTGCAGAACAGAAAAAATTAGAAGCTGCTGCAGAACAGAGAAGATTAGATAGAGAAGCTGAAGAGAGAAAAGCAATAAGAGAACATGAGTTTGAATTAGAGAAATTAAAATTGACATGTATGAGTAATGTTAATCAGGCATCTGGTGGTAATGGTAAACCCTTTGTGTACAAGGTCAAGGTACCAGCGTTTAACCCTACCAGTGATGACATAACATTTTGGCTTTCTAGATTTGAACGGGCTTGTCGATCTCATAATGTTGACAAATCACAGTATGTGAATCAGTTGTCTGAAAATCTAAAAGGGGAGTCCCTAAGTAAGTTATATTTGGTTGAAGAGGCCGACAAAGATAATTATGATGCTGTTAGGGCAGCTTTACTCTGGCAACAAAAGGTGATCCGAATAAGGATACTAATCGTAAATCTTGGATTACGATGAAGAATGGCGTACTTGTACGTATGGTACAAGACTCCGCTAAGTCCATTCATTCTCAAATCCTTGTGCCTAAAAATATGAGAGTTAAAATCTTACAGCACGCTCATGATTCGCAGTGTGCTGGACATATGGGTTTTTCCCGTACTAAAGCTAGAGTTCTTCAATCTTTCTTTTGGCCTGCTGTGAATAAGGACATACGAATCTATTGTCGATCTTGTAAAGTATGTCAAGAGATTAAATCCAGAGGTCCACGCCATGATGCACCTATTCAGGCTGCAGACATTTCCATTCGGCCATTTCAAAAAATGGCGATAGACATCATTGGTCCATTTAAGATAAAGTCTGCGAGAGGACACCAATTTATTTTGACGTGTGTTGATATGTGCACACGTTGGCCGGAGGCTGTTCCTCTAAAGAGCATAACTACTGCTGATGTCGCAGATGCTCTTTGGTTAATATTTTCTCGTCTGGGATTTCCAGCAGAAATATTATCCGACCATGGTACCCAACTCATATCGGATACCATGTCTCAAGTAATGTCGACTCTGAAGATAGAGAGATCGCTGAGTAGTATTTATCATCCTATGTCCAATGGGATGGTGGAACGTTTGAATAGAACTCTGAAAAAACCTACTAGGTAAGATAACAGAAGATCATCCTCAGGATTGGGATAGGGTTTTACCCGCGGCTCTCTTTGCATATAGAGAGGTCGCCAACGAACATACAGGATTTTCTCCCTTTGAACTTGTCTTTGGCGCGAAACCGCGAGGTCCTATGTCCTTACTTCATGATCTTATAACTGCTGATAATATTGTCGATGACACAAAATCCTCTTATGAATATGTCATCGCACTTAGACACAAGATTATTGAAGCATGCAAATTGGCAACTGCTTCTTCTGAATTTGCGAAACAGAAGGCAAGGGAATTTGCCAATAAAAAGAGATGTTTGCGTCAACTTTGTCCAGGTGACAAAGCATTTGTCTTGCTACCTTGTAGGGAAAATAGACTTCTCATTTCTTGGAAAGGTCCGTACGATATAATATCAAAAGTTTCCGATGTTGACTATATCGTCGATATTGACGGGAAGCGTAAAACCTTCCACATCAACATGCTCACGGAATTCCATGAACGTCCTGATTATTTACAACCTGTTTTCCAGGCAACGGACGATTTTCCAGTCCAACATGGACAGTACTCATCTCTGTCAGTAATACAGGATGAGGAAACGAGTTTCTCGGATGTAAATTTACCTTTTCCAATGATTCCTCTTCACTCTAATGAATCATGGAAAGATGTTGCAATTTCTCCAGAATTATCTCCAGGAGAGCAGAAACAAGTTTCTACTTTGTTAGAACAATTTCAGGATGTCCTTACTGACATTCCTGGTCAAACGGATGTCATTCAACATGACATTATTCTTACTGACCATAGTCCTATAAGAGTCAGACCGTATCCTATCCCGATACATTTTCAAGCACAGGTAGAGAAAGAGTTAGATGAAATGATAGAGTTAAAAAATTATTGAACCATCCACATCAGCATATTCTTCGCCGATGGTTATAGTACGGAAAAAAAGACAATAACATACGTCTTTGCGTGGATTATCGCAAATTGAATCAAGTGACTAAATTTGATGCGGAACCTATGCCTTTACTAGAAGAGCTACTTACGAGACTATCGAATTCTCACTTCTTTACTAAACTCGATTTGTCTAAGGGATATTGGCAAGTTCCACTATCCGAACACGCCAAACCGTTTACTGCTTTTTCGACGCCTAGGGGTCTATTCCAATGGAATTTCATGCCTTTCGGTCTTATGAACGCCCCTGCAACATTTGTACGCATGATGCGTCGAATCCTATCTCATCGCTCAGATGTCATTGCGTATCTTGATGACATCTGTCTTTTCAGTGATACTTGGAACGATCACTATAATGGTATAAATGAACTATTGTCTATCTTACGCGAGCATAACCTGACAGCGAAACCATCGAAAGCATGTATTGGTTTTAGCGAAATATCTTTCTTAGGACACCGTGTTGGTCATGGGTTCCTAAAAACAGAAGACCATAATACAAGTAAGATACTTAACATTTCTATTCCTAAGACTAAAAAGCAAGTACGAAGTCTCTTAGGTCTAATACAATTTTATGGACGATTCATCCCGAATCTGTCCTCCATTATGTCACCTCTTTCTTCCTTGCTAAAGAAAGGGTCTCCTAATGTAGTCCATTGGACTCAAGAATGTCAATCCTCTTTGGATAAGGTTAAAACTATGTTTTCTACTTCACCTATCCTAGTATTGCCTTCTAAGGATAAGACATTTATTCTTCGTAGTGACGCTTCATCCACCGGGATTGGAGCTGCACTAATGCAAGAGTACTCTGGAACTCTGCATCCTGTGATGTATATTTCTCGGAAATTAAATGCCGCAGAGAAGAATTACTCGGTCCTAGACCGTGAATTATTGGCTATGGTTTGGTCAATCCTTAAACTGCAAAGATTTCTTCTGGGCGCGCATTTCATTGTGGAAACTGACCAGAAAGCTCTTACGGCTATTCAGAGTAAAAATCTGAAGAGCGCGAGATCAACGCAATACGCGATTGCTCTACAGCCATTTCATTTTTCGGTGCGAGCTATCCGTGGGTCAGAAAATGTGATGGCAGATATTTTGTCTAGATGCCCACATGATTCATAACTGTTATACAACTTTGATACAGTTGTTTCTATGTTGAAATGTGTACACATATGTAATATATCATATATTGATTGTAACACTACTTAGCGGTTCATTGATATTTATTCACTGCTGATCTGTCAATGTTTTTCGTCTTTGATGATCATGATATTAAGATATCTTAGATGAAATTTATGTATAAACTAATGTGGAAATTGTGTCAATGCTAATATTGTAGTATGCGTTGGTGACACCTCTCTGGAAATATTTATACTTAGAGAAGTACTTTCTCTAAGGTCATAAAACTTATGCTTATCATCTGCGCATTGTATTGGTGCGTTGTGAGCCTATTGTATGTTGCTCCTAGATGGATTTCAAAAAAAAAAAAAATGTACCATTTTTTTTTTCCCGAGGGGTGTGGTAATCTGTTGCGTGCATATTTTGACGCACATATTACAAAAATCGATATGGCTATTTAATATGAAAAAAATATAGACATTCATTCATTTGTGTATGAAAATGCTGTCTATGGTAAAAGCGAGAGAATCCATGTTTGATTCACACTTTTGATTATAGGAGTAATCGTTCTGGATATTGATCCGGCGCAAGGATATTGCGCTTACGTTTGTACTTATTTTTTAGGGCCAGAAAATATATTAATTTGCTTATTGTGTTTATGGCCTGAATTCATATGTATTACATATTATTAGTACAAGTAGAATCAGTCCTATATTGTATATTTTGGATGGGTAGGAGGGACTAGATTCTTATTATTCCGGTCTAGCGGAAGTATGAGTTGTCTTGACAAGTCGTGATGAGTTCCGATGTACCGTGATAATGGCGGGTACGCATTTTTTCAAAGGGCTGGTAGATTCTTAAGGAAATATGATTCAGGAAGTGGTTTTCTTCTAAAGGAGATGGTATCTCTACTATAGTTTATGTTAGAGACTCTCCTAAGGTACGGTACAATGTATGATTCGGACTCCATGTATTGCCAGACCCTATTTTGATGATCTCATGTCGATTCGACCTAGATGGAACATTGTGCTTCGTATCGCTAGGGTCGTGTTTTGTATCGACAAAGATGACAGACTTTCCTACAGCGGTTATGGCTACGTGAATTAACCTGATCACCGTAGAGCTGTATGGAAACATTTATGAAATCATTTATATACCCATTATAAATTAACTCTGGCTTATATTCTCCTTCCTATGAATGAGTGAACGACAACTCAGGGAGGCAGCCATGTTAGATTTCGGTCATCATATGTTTTGATCACTGCCAAGAGAACAGATTATTTATCCTATTATCGGACAGTGACAGGGAGATCTCAATCTTGCTAGAAACCCTCTTTCGTGGTTTCATAATATATACTACAAACTATGGACGTCAAGTAACTTTAGTTATTTATCGATCTGCCTTCACTGACGCGTTTAGTCAGATAGGGGGATGCGGCCATAATATATCATGACATTGAACTTTTGATGTACTGCCCATTATTTCTGAATGTGTCATGACTTCAGATCTGCTATGTATACCTACAAATTGATATGTCAACATACCATGATGTACTCGTATGTCCCAGTGTGTACGTCTGAATAAATTGAATAAACAAAGATTCCAGCAGTCTGCATTGGTGCCTTGTAGACACAAGTGTATGAGTGGTTATATTGGTCAGCACACGAACAGTACACCATTCGCGGTAATCACACTCTACACTTCTACTTCATACATACACCATCCTGCGTCGGTTGAAGTGACCAAGTTTAGGGCCTGCTTCCCCTGGAGCCTTTGCCTTCCCTAACTCAGGACTAGGGTGAGTTACCCATTTACAGCTGGGTAGACTGGAGCATGCCTGATCTCAACAACACACCACTCTTCCTTACAGAGCATACAGACTGACACTTTACAGAGTGGAAAGAAGAAAAGAAACTTTACAGGGAGGCAGACACTTGAACACGTGCTCTCAGCGTGTAAGTTGTCATTAGGGCAAGGGCGATACACTTGGCGCCATAACAAAGTGCTAAATGAGCTTGCTGCGACAATAGATCTGGCAAGAATGAAGGCGAATAGCAAAGTCCGGCCAGACACCGCAAACACATACTTTCTGAGGGCAGGAAAGTCAGCACACCCCAAACCGAATAAACCTGGTAGCAGTTTACCATCTCTTCTTGATTGTGCAAATGATTGGGAGATGGCGGTAGACCTACCTGGACGAGGGGCATATCCAGAGAGTATCAGAAAATCTCGGAGACGGCCGGATATAGTGCTTCATTCTGCAGCAACGCTTCAGGTCATACTGATTGAACTGACAGTGCCATTTGAATCCAGATTAGATGAGCAACATTCGTTCAAAGCGGCCAAGTATAGTGATCTGGCCGCGGATCTGAGACACGATGGGTTCACTGCAAGGGTCATGGCTGTTGAAGTGGGCGCAAGAGGGCTTGTGGCTGCATCAGTGTATGATCTATTGAAACTGTTGGGGCTGAGGGGACAGTCGAGAACAAGGGCCCTGAAGAGGCTTAGTGAAACTGCCGAAAAGGCATCAGGCTGGCTGTGGAACAACCGCAATGGGGAATGGAGATCGTAACAATAAACGCTGCGGTACAGAAAACACCAGGAATTTTTCTAAGTCCACAATACGCTGAGGTTTGTGGTGGACTAGTGAACGGGCTGCGACTCAGGGGCTTGCGTTCGCCCGCTAATACTCGAGGCGAAATCTCAGGTTATTATTTTATGTCTAACCTGACATTGATTTTACGTGAGTATCCCTTTATTTCTTGTACAGAGACAGGTGTCCCTCGCCATTCAGGCAAATACTCGCCGATTTCGGAGGTACCCATTGCAGCTGGGTCGGCTCAGGAGCCGCCAGTCCCTGGTCGACGACACTCCTTCAAATGTCCTCGCCAGGTCTCGAGTTAATCCAGTCCAAATCCCGGTCGACGAAAAATCCTCAAATGCCGTCGCCCGGGTTTGATCCTGTATCACCTGGTCGCCAGAGCGGTGTTGTAACCACTACGCTAGCGCGGCTCCCCCTTAGAGTGTAAAGGAGTATATAGGGCCGAAACACTTGTCGGACGGGGGGACTACTTCTGATGATCAGATTGCTTCCTGTTGTATCGCTCTGTAAAGAGTTTCCTATCATCTTAGCCAGTGTTCTACCTAGAACGCACACGTACACTGTATTTTTAAACCAGATATTAACTGACTTTATGATCTAACTGACTTCCTGTACGTAAGCGACCGACCATTAGCCATCCCATTCTCTACAAATTGTTCGCACACATTTGAAGTTTGCCGCATCAAAAGATTCAGAATTTTAGTCTAACGTGACTGTGGCATCTGATTTTTTTTTTTCTGGAAAAAGTGTTCGGATAATTGGATGTTCGGATAATTGGGGTTCGGATAAATGGAGTTCTACTTGTAATATGAATACATTAAAGTACGAACCACACATTGTAATATAATGCGAATCTTGACATGTACGATATTCTGTAAATAAACATGGCTACGAATTGAACATGCTTTTACTGAGTCCCTTCTGAAACGTGTGTGCTTGTGTAGATGACGAGGTAATGCTTATATACATACATCATAACATTACATGGTGGCAGCGGTCGATACCGGACTGACGCAAAACAGCTACACGATAACACGTGAGTACAGTATTCGGCTAATTTTCGTCATCGTGGTCAGCCATGGCGGTGAAACAATATCGCAACGCACCGCAAATGAGATTCGCCGGTCACGATGATAAGAGTGAAGCTTTCTTGTTATGGCGCCAACGCATAGATCTATATTCCAAGACCACTGGTCTGGAAGGACAAACCCTAACTCCATATATCCTAGAAGCATTGGACGATGAAGGTTTGAAAATTTACAACAGTTTTGCTAGCGCCATGCCTGTGGAGTCGGCAACAGACCCCGCAGCCATATTGGACGAATTCGAAAAACGTCTGATAATAAAGCACACGAACTTTAGAGCGGCAAGATTAGAACTTCACTACCTGCGACAGAAACCTGGTGAAAGTCTAGATGATTTTTTCACTCGCATCAAGGAGAAAACAAGTGTATGCAAATTTAACAAAGAAGAAGAAAAAGAGCGAATTATCGAACAGATCCTTCTCAGCACACCAATGCCAGAGTTCCAGAAATGGATACTGAGCCAGAGTGATACGCTAACTTTACAACAACTTCTGGATGAAGGCAGGAAACACGAGGCACAAGCACTAAACATTAAACAAATTCAGCAAGGTACATTAGCAGCCCAGGTGGATGCAGTGAAAAGCTATAAACCTAGACACAACAAAGCAACTGGTTCGAAACAACAAGAAAAAAACACAACACAAGCAGAGGTGCTATGTGTAAATGTTGTGGCCTAAACCACATACAAAACCACTGTCCAGCTAAAGACTCTACATGTCATTACTGCAGAAAGAGGGGCCACTGGATAAAATTATGTTTCAAGAGGAAACAAGACAGTGCTCAACACAAACTTCACAGCAGAAAGTCGTCAAAACAAACACACTCTATGATGACTGAGGACCTTGACTCCAGTGAAGAAAGTGATCCTTCCACTTTTGATACTGTGAAGATACTAACTTTCAGTAATGAACCAAAGAGAACGCAGGCTTTCTGCAAGGTACAATTCCGAATACCAGGAATTAAAATGCACAAAGAAAGAAACATTCGGTTCAAGATAGACACAGGTGCCCAAGGTAACACTCTACCCTTAAGAATATTCAGACAGATCATGCCTGACAAGGTGGATGAGCAAGGATTTCCCACAAGGGATGTAAAAAGTAGGAGTGGCAGGACAAAGCTAAGAGCTTACAATGGAACAAGTATAGACTGTTTCGGAGCAGTAACACTTGAATGTTCATACAGAGACTCTGAATGGACATCGTCAACATTTTACTTGGTAGATGTTGAAGGACCTGCAATTTTGGGTTTACCAATGTGCGAAAAGCTGAGTGTGGTAACTATTAACAACATTAAAGAGGATATAGGTCTTGCAGATGCTCTCAGCAGACTACCAAACCCCAACAAGACAGCAGATCTTACCCCAAACATCAAAGTTGATTTTGTCAAGTTTAGCGGTAATCGGCTTGAACACATCAGAGAAGACACAATGAGAGATCCTATCCTTAACTCTCTCAAAGAACTGATATACCATGGATGGCCAAGCTCTATCAGGGAAGTTCCAACACACATCCGTCCATACTACTCTATGAGGGACGAGTTAAGCATCGAAGATGGTTTGATCCTTAAAGGAGATCGCATTGTTGTACCAGAAACACAACGCGATATCATCCTTAAACAGCTCCATAATAGTCACCTTGGTATTGTGAAGACACAACTGAGAGCAAAGAAAGATGTTTACTGGCCACAGATAAACAAGGACATAGAAACACTATGTAAAAACTGTTCAATTTGCCAAGAACATGCAAATAGGCAGTGCAGAGAACCTCTCATACCATCAGACATACCATTGAGCCCTTGGAGCATTATAGGAACTGATGTTTTCTCAATCGACAATAATGACTATCTTATTATTGCTGATTACTACAGCAAATTTCCCATCATTGAGAAACTTCCACAACCCTCACCATCAGCTGTTATTGCAGACATTACAAAGAAGTATTGCAGCATGTTTGGCATCCCAGATGAAATTAGATCAGACAACGGTCCACATTTCTCAGGTCAAGCATACAGAAACTTCACTAAGGACTGGAAGATCAAACACACAACATCATCACCTAGATACCCTAAATCTAATGGTTTCATTGAGAGACAGATACAAACTATCAAGTCAATCATGAAGAAAACAAGAACAGAGGATGTACACCTAGCACTCTTGAGATGGAGAACAACACCGATAGACAGTAAGATCGACAGTCCAGCAGAACTTATGTTTGATAGAAGAATTAAAGACCTTCTACCATCTAAGGTCCACTTCCGTCCACAACATAGAGACAGCACATATGATCAATTTCAGCATCGTCAGCAAGTTCAGAAATCCAACTATGACAAATGTGCTAAAGACTTACCACCATTATATCCTGGTCAGCATGTGACTACCTACAACCACAACAATGACACATGGTCAAAAGCAACAATCATTTCCAGAAACCCTGAACCCAGGAGCTATACTTTAAGACCAGACAGCAGCAGCAACCTCCTGAGGCGAAACAGAGTGGACATAAGAGAAATCCCACAGAATACAACAGAACAGAGAATTCCCATGCTTTCAACAGACAATGCAGTAACTCCAGACTTTGGTGCCCCACAAAACCAACAAGCGCCAAGGCCGAAATCACAACCAACTCAAGCTAAACCAGGGACTTCCGCAGAACCACCAGCACTTTACACCACTCGTTCTGGCCGTACAGTGACACCTCCCAGCCGATACAGACAGTGACATATATATACTCACACTGAGCATTACACATACTTATCCTTTCTCACATGAAACATTTCGTTGGAAATGTTTGCACACATTTTTTTTTCAAAAAAGGGGGGATGTAATATGAATACATTAAAGTACGAACCACACATTGTAATATAATGCGAATCTTGACATGTACGATATTCTGTAAATAAACATGGCTACGAATTGAACATGCTTTTACTGAGTCCCTTCTGAAACGTGTGTGCTTGTGTAGATGACGAGGTAATGATTATATACATACATCATAACATTACACTACTGTAATGAAAAAAAAAAAAATCCCGTTCAACCTCTGATGGGTTATAATTAGGATATATATTGTTTTCAATTCCAAATAATATGAACAACTGCCGACATGAGAAAGTGGCATCACATTTGTCAAATCAATGTAAATAGGGATAATTACAATTGTGCTTATGCGTTAAATAAGTAGAAAAAAAACAACAACAAACAAAATCAAGAAGAAACTATGAACAAGAATAATATTAAAGTGGAGGGGTGTAAAGGCCTGGTGGTTCTAGTTATATAACGGACTTTAACAGGTATTTAATTGACTTTCATCTGTTTAAAGTCACATGCATTGTAAGAATAGCATCTGACCTTCACATTCAAGTAACCTCAGACCTTAGGGTCTTTAACATTTCGACATGCGCCCTATTATAACCGACTAGGTTGAACGGGACGCGCCTCGCCAAAACGAGGCAAAACTTTATAAAAAAGAGAAATAAAAAAAATCAAAAAAAAATCAGACCTTCACATTCCCAGCCACTATATATTAACATGTGTTCGTGTTAAATATTGTTCTAATTTTTGTTACTCCTGTTCGCGTTCCGACAACAAAACGTTTCACAATGACATTAAAATGTACCTGGCATTGACGGCATACAATAAACATTGTTTCGTTTTCTGGTGCGAATCACTGATCCGTAATTTTAGATAATCTCCCAGTGTTGTGCGTATTAGGTGATGACACCTGTGTAACAACAAAGTCGCCGGACATTTCTTGTGAAAGTCATGCATGCTTATCGGCTAGAGTTTATGGACATTACTGAAGTCTTTACACATCTTATTGCTTAGAGCATTGTTATTAAGGGTAAGAGAACTGAATATTGTTACATAACGATCGTCGTTTGCTTTCCACCTTTGCATTGTCAGTTTTCGATAGGCAGTTTTCACTGACAATTCCGCTTATCAAAGTTTGTGGTCAAACACGTTTGAAATGTTTGTGTAAAATTTCTATTTTTCTTCATTAAGTGCTACGCCTTCATGTCAGCCTTATTGTACTTGTTTTTGGCTCATGTACAAGAAATGAGGTTTTTCTCGTGCACGGGATGCCCGGTTTAACTCCCATGTGGGTTAGGCCTATAATTTAGGCATAACCTAGTGTCAAAAATTTCATTTGTGCTCCTTACGGAGCACGGAGCTGGTCCCAATGCAGGAAGCCTACACCAAGCAGCCACGTGCTCTTGTATTGGTAGTTTGTTTTACGTCTACACCAAGCAGCCACATACTCTTGTATTGGTAGTTTGTTTTACGTCTACACCAAGCAGCCACATACTCTTGTATTTGTAGTTTGTTTTACGTCTACACCAAGCAGCCACATACTCTTGTATTGGTAGTTTCTGTGGTAGTTTGTTTTACGTGATGAGCTTGCCAGCCTCATGCACATTTTCAAAACTTTCTTGGGTTGAAATGAACAATAGTGGGCCATCTGTTCGATAGGGCCTTAAAAAAGAATTGAGAAATGGGCTGAGGGGAAGGACAGTGAACTGGACGCTGCCATATTGTGACTCCATGTGGTGTGTTTTCATGTAGGCTAACATAAATTTCGTTAGCATGATGTATTATGGAATTAGAAATCTGCGGCGTTAGGCCTATATATCATATGTTATATAATTAGGCTATATAACATATAATTGTAACATAAGATGTTGAAATTTATATCTTTCGTTCATTTTAGTTAGATTTTGTTTAGTTTAATAGTGAGTGTTTCGCAGTATGTCGAAGTGAAATGGTTACTTAGGGCCTATCCATATAGGCTATATAATGTTCGGGCAAAATGGCAGACCTTGTTTCCCTTTACCGAAAAATGCAGTAAAAAGGGGTAAGGGTTAAGTTTAGGTATCCTAACCCTGAACAATAACCCTAACAACGTTTGCGACTACTAGGATGACATCAAAGAAGACTGCCCACTGTGCTTCATTTCAGCCCTTTCTTTTATGCCTGCCTACTTAATAAACAAAAAACGGACACACCATGAACCAAATGAATCAATGCATAAAAAAAAAACTACAACTAATAATAGGGTCTACTAAGGAAATGAAAAGCAAAAAGGATTGAAAACAAACACAAGACATGAAAAGTAGGCCTACCAACAAAATGTTACAGGCTTATATTGTAAATAGTCAGGAAATAAGCACATAAGAAATTATAATGTAAATATTCATTATGAACAACATTTTAGTAAATTGTAAATAACAATATGATGTAGGCCTAAATAAATCATATTACGAAAAATACAATTTCACTGAAAACCCTGATTACAGCCAAGTACAACCAAGAATAACGAAGAAGGTTGAACAGGGTAGACTCTCCATATAAGATGGTGGACGAGCAGAGACAAATGAAGCTCATCTAATTTTTTCCCCCACATTCCTCCTATTTCTTTTTAGAAAATATTGAGTCACAAGAACCAAAGAGTTATTCTAGTACTCATCACTGTTGAACCAGGTATTGGCAAAAAAAAATTAGTATCTTGAATTAGTGACTCTTTATATTCTAATTAAACTCATGGTTTGAATATGTTTTATATCCTAATTTAAAACCCGTTGGTGCCCCATTTTATAGAGTAAATTTTGAGACCTTGAAGTGGGGGGTCGGCATGAGTCAACTACATCAGTGAGAGCTTTTGCTACAGTTAGGTTCAACCATGCTGAGCAGGTCAAAATGGAAGGGACAGACAAAGTGGGCTCACCCCCTTCCTACTGGTTAAAGGAAGTTGGAGAACAGGGCTGACAACCCTGCTGGAAAAACCTATTTGTCACAGAAACTGAAACAGCTGAGGAAAGAAATAACAGCCAGAGTCAGGAAGAACCCTCGCACGAGGGAAGTATGATGCAGAGAACTGATGAAAGCTAGTCAATGGAAGTCAGGCTGCCGACACCACTTCTAATGATGAAGGCAAAAATTAGAATAGGCACCTGGAACATATGGACAATGCAGGAGGTTGGAAGGACAGCATAGGTAGCTGGACAGATGAGACGATATGGAATAAAAATCTTAGGACTAGCAGAAACAAGAATAAATGGAACTGGTGAATTCATAACCAATACAGGGGAAAACATCATATATTCAGGACACGAGGACGAAGACCACACACACACACACACACACAGAAGGGGCTGCTATTATGATGTCCCAGGAAGTCAGAAAAGCACTAATAGAATGGGAATCAATATCACCTAGGATAATAATGGCAAGATTCCAGGGGAAATGAAGAAAAAATCACCATTATTCAATGTTATGCCCCTACAAACAATGCAGATGAAGATATGAAGCATATTTATATGATGAACTCTAAGGACCATTGGACAAAACACACAGGAGAGACATTAAGATAGTAATGGGAGATTTAAATGCAAAAGTAGAAGTAGACAACAAAAACTGTGAACTAATCATGGGAAAGAATGACATAGGAAACAGAAATGAAAATGGAGAACTCTTTGTAATCTTTTGTGGTTTGAATGACCTGGTCATCAGAGGTACTATCTTCCCACACAAAGACATGCACAAGACCACATGGAACTCCCCAGATGGGCACACGTAAAATCAGATAGACCATTTCACCTTAGAAAGACAATGGAGACGCTGCCTACAAGATGTTAGAGTAAAGAGAGGAGCTGACGTGGCGTCAGACCACCACCTTCTAGCATCACTGAGGATAAAATTGAGGGCGCACAAAGACAGAGCAGAAAAAGAGTAAGCCCAAAAAATAATACCCAGAACCTTATGAACAAAGACACAAGAGTTCAGCTCAACTTTTTGACCAGAGTATTTTTGGATTGTATTAAGAAGGCGGTGGATGACAAACTCTGAGAAGAACAGGCAGGATTTCATGCAGGAAGATCATGTACAGACCAGATAGCAACACTCAGAGTCATCATAGAACAATCAAACGAATGGCAGACCCCCTTACATATACATTTTGTGGACTTCGAAAAAGCTTTCGAAAGTAGACCATACTGTGATATGGAAAATCCAGAGACATTATGGAATCCCAGAGAAATTCATTAAAATCATCCAAGATTTTTACCAGGCCTCGCGCAAAGTAGTGTACAAAGGAAAACTATCAGAGACCTTTACAGTACACAGTGGGGTCAGACAGTGAAGTCTGCTATCATCAACAAATTTTTTTCATGGTCATAGACTTGGTTATGAGACAAACAACAGAAAGAGAGAAAACAGGAATACAGTGGACATTCAACAAACAGCTGGAGGATCTTGACTTTGCTAATGATTTGTGCCTTCTATCACATAGACAGCAAGATATGCAGGAGAAAACAAATAGATTAGTGACAGAAGCAGCAAAGATAGGACTACACATAAATGTAAATAAAACAAAGGAAATGAGGATAAATAATAGGCAGATGGATTCAATGAAGATCAGTGGTCAAGTAATTGAAGAAGTAGAAAGCTTTACATATCTTGGGAGTAACATTGACAAAGGAGAGGGAACTGATGGTGACGTCTGTTATAAGATAAATAAAGCCAGATGAGCTTTTAATGCCCTTCGACCAATATGGAACTCCTCAGCTATATCCAGAAAGAACAAAATCAGAATCTTTAACTCAAATGTAAAGTCAGTCTGGCTGTATGGCTCAGAGACTTGGCATGTCTCAAAGAGTATCACCTCCAACCTACAGATATTTGTAAATAGATGTCTGCGATGGATCCTCTGTATAAGATGGCCAGATGTAATAAATGTAGAGCTAAGGAAAAGATGCGAGCAACAGCCAATACAAATGGAAATTAAGGTAAAAGGTGGGGGTGGATAGGACACTCAGAAGAGAACAATCAAGCATAGCCCAAAAGTGATGACGTCGATAAGAATAGAACAAAAGTTTCTTGAGTCAACCTCATAGGCAAAGATGTCAAAAGTTCTAGTTCGACATGCTAGTTAGGAAAAAGTCCTCCTTATGAAGTTCCACAGACGTCATAGGGAAAGAGCAAGATGAGTTTCTGAACACGTGTAGGATAATACCAGCATACATAAGTTTGACGATACTCATCAGGAATAAAATCAAGAATAGTTTTTGACGACTGTTAGGATTAAAGTTCATGTGGCTATATAATTTGGAACTACGATATAGGTCATAAGAGCAAAAGTTTGACACGTAAGCGAAAAGAGCAAAAGTAAGAAACATGATAGGTAAAGAGGATAGTGTTATGTGACAATGACCCTAGGCAAAGCTCCAAAAGTTATTAATCCGTCCCTCCAAATATCTTAGGAACCAGCGTCCTTCGTAAGAGCATCTACATTAGCTCAAATCAAGTCCCTAGTACAAGAGAGTTTTGTACACTGAATTAGGAACAAGAGGTAACAGTCTCTCATTACAGATGACTATGTAGAAAAAGAGCAAAGTCCTGATACGCCCATTTGCAAAGAGCAAAAAGTTTACCCGACACTACGTAACAGGACCAAGAGTCATGTATAGGTCTGTGTATTGAGACAATTACATTAGGACACAATGAACAAAAGACTAGCAGGAAAAGCCCAAGAATAGGGGCAAACATAAAGTATTGCACAACTACATATTAGTGCTGTAGCATTAAAGTCACGTTTACAGCCGTAAGGACCTAAGATAACATCAATTTAAGCTACTACTAAAAGGCAAAGATTCAAAAGTCAGACTCACTCCTAGTGGAAAGAAGAGCAAAAGATTTGCAACTACGACCTATGTCTATGTCAAAGTCCATGGTCTTCAATCAAAAAAAAAGAGTCAGACATAGAAGGCCAAAAGTCAAACTTAATGATGACGCTCACGTGCAAACTAGAGTCTACCCGAATAAGTATCCGCCTTAATGTCGGAGCCACGTCCTATCCTGTCTGAGCGCCCCCCTAGTGTTAGGGAATCACCATATCCCGTCAAAGTGCCTCGCGACGCCCGACTCAAACAATTCCTCGTGAATCTTAATCCCCCAGATCACGTGCACCCGCGCTCTTCGCTAAGTACCAGTCCGCCGTCGATTCACGTGAATCGCTCCTCCTGCTAAAAAAAGCTCTCCTCTTAAAGTAACAGCCCTGCTCCGCGTGATTATGCCCGTTGTGTATGACTAGTCGCCCCCGCTTTTTCCCGGCCGGATCATCCTCCGAAGACGATCCACTCGACATCCAACATTATAGAAGCCTCGCACGGTGACTCGCCAAAGGCTGTAAGTGCATCCACAATGCTAGAAGCCGCAAGACTACACAACGCCTGATTTAGCTCGTCCCCGAATCACACCGTTAAACTGTCACGCCGAGACTCTACCACCATTTGCGGAAATCACGATGCTTACATCTATGTATTACTCCGTTCGGCCCCGTATCATACGCGAGTTAAAAACTCTCACTTGTTTGCTTTATGAGGCATAAAGTTGGATTGAATCTTGTCCCGACGAGTATGCAAGGACGTTTTTAAGCGCTATTCACATCAAACGCACTGGCAAGAGACTCACAAACGTCCTAGTCTCACCGAAAGTAAGTGCCAAGCGCAAAACCAATAAATGACACGATTAGAGTGGCATGCCCAGGAGCACATAAGTAATGTGCAACACCGATATAGGCTCACCCCATCCTGAGATAAGTAGTACTCTGTCTCTACCGAAAGCCAAGAGACGCAAAAAGCTAGTCAGTGCGACTACAAAGGCAAAACACAAATTAAGGTTAACACACAACGCACTGCCTGCAGAGTGAGAGAGAGATATAAAGGCTCCTGACTCACAGCCTGCCTGTGGAGCATGCCTTTGTTTTACAAAGACTATTGGCTATACACTATGAGACCATAGTCACAGTACTGCAGGTCGACTCAAGTCTTTCAGGTTCAAACACATCGCTTGTAGCTCGTCATATAAGATGGGCGATGGAAAACGTGCTACGCCGAATCCACCACTGTACACCCCCGATTAGCGTGTGCAAACGAAATACCTCAGACCAAATTACCCTCATCTCAGCTATACACATGCCGTATTAATCATGAACATGCCGTGTCATACAAAGTAGATCACGCGGCCACCCCACCCACTCATGTCGTAATCTATTCGCGATATTTCTGTGTATCTTAGATCAAAGATCCCGTAAGTGGTAACTGACCAAGACAGCAGTTGTAGGTCACACTAGTAACAATACTCAGGACTAATCAAACGAAAACTGCGCGAAAAGTCCTGTATGTTATCCCCCCCAGTCCTTCGACCTGTGTTGAGGGATATATAATATTACCCTTCTATGGTCCTTTAGACTCATGTGTTTGGAGCTATTAACGAGGCAGAAACGACAAGTAGGTCCTTATGCACTGAGTGTGAAAGCTATATACGGTAGAGGCTCAGAGTGACATTTTTTATGTCGTCAATCATGTTGTTGTTTCGTTTGTGTGTTACCTGTGTAGGTGTGTGCGTGCCGGTTTGTACAAGGAGCGATTACAATATGGTCTAAGTCTATCTCCAACATGCGTTAAGGGCTTGGCAATTTATTATTACCGGATTTCGCATCAATCTTTGGTGGATTAGAACTTGTAAGTTGTTGTGCTAGTTTCGTCTCCTGAAGTCGTGATCAGTTCAAAACTCAGTTGTCCACAATTCAGTGAACTTCTGTCAGTCCCTTCTAATACTATTGGAGTTTCAATGCCATCTTACTGTGGCTATGAAAAGGTTCACACCCCATTTATGAGAGACAGTATAACCTTTCTGGTTGTCGTTTTATATGTGGGAATAATTGTGCACTTTTGTGACCCCATATGACTGTCTACTCCGCATAGTTATCCATGCGAATGATATAGACAACTAGGTACCAGTCGTAAAGGGCTAAAACGTGCCACCGCCACAGCACGTACCACGCAGAGTCTGTCCTTGGAATCTTCACGCCCAATATTCAGATACAGTAATCTGAGATACGGGGCTGAGATGGGGCACCGCAAGAGATAGTATAGGGGATCGCCACTTTACTGCACGACTAGTAGTTATTTATGTTAGGTTGTGTGCTAGAATTGATAAATAATTGTCACCTTTTAAGACCGGCATAACATTAGATATACCCCATATTTAGTCCCCCTCTAGCTCAGTACATCTGTAACGTAAGATAGACTCCTTACCCTCCACCCCTGATGAATGAAATCATCGTAGTACCAAGACGGTACGTTAGTGCCCTATTTGTTATCACTACCCCAGATTTGTGACTATAACTACTGGGCTATGTCTAATGGCACCACTTCGGTCCCGATTCAGTCGCCTATTAGTCGAGGATTTTACTGTTATGCACCATTACAACGGTAGGAAAGTCATAATCTGCTAGATTCATTTATGGGCGGCTCATGAATAGATGATCTACAGTCAAATAACAACTGACCTCCACAACCAACTAGTAATGGAGCTCTGCTACTTATTATTATGAATTCGAATACCTTGCACTATTAAAACAAACGCAGAGTATACCATCTTACTATGGCTGATCCCATGCCGTATACATGTCGCTCCTCCATGGAAACTTTTTGATCCTTATATGTAGTGAGTATTCTGTACGTCCTCCCAGTGTCACCGTCCATAATGATGACTAAGAATCCAATCCAGATCATACGTAACACCTGTTAACAGGCAAAACAGCAATATCTATTTTAACAAACCACCCACCCACACAACCACCACAATAAACCCCCCCCCCCCCCACCCAACCCCATCGCTGTGCCGTCCCGTCGGAAACAGTATCGTCTAGAAGAGCCGCCCACCATCCACAAGTCTGCAGCTCATCTGATCCTATATTTAGGCGAGCGACCGAAGTCTATAAACACATGACTACTCTTTCTTATACTCCGCCGATCGCCTACCCGAATCTCCCTGTGCTCCGTTTGTGCAATATCATCACCCTCTCATCGTAGAGATGTACTGAGTGGGTCACAAACATAACTTAGGCGCTACATTCATGAAATCCAGGATGCTCCCCAGCCAACCGATCCAACCATCCCTCCTGATTTGTCACCAACCCCTTACCTCTCCCCAATGTCCTGTGTTTCCCCCCGCACAGACGGAGATAGCCACTGTGTGACCTGACAAGATGACCGCTGCGACAATATATCCTAGGCTCCACATTGACCTGCGCCCCATTGGTTGTTTGTTCATGTTTCTCTCGCATCGCACACCACTAGCGCGCTGACTGTACCGTCCCTCACCTGCTAGTGCTCCAACCGCGCAACCCTGCGCCACGCCGCCTAACAACACAACCCCGTTTTTATATCCACCCACTCTCTCTGATGTGTCCCTTCACTACGCTACAATATAATACAATATATTTAAACACTTCCAACCAATCGAACATGTATTCTTATCTTGTTCCGACCCCCCACGTTGTCCATCTATGACAAGCCCCGTGTCCCCCCTATACAAGGCCATACACCCAGGCAAACCCCCCCCCCACCTCCCCCTGCTCCTCTCCTCTTATCTTGTGCCCACCCCGATGTCAGCCATTGGGACAACCCGCACGCGCCCGCCAATGATATATATAGTATCCTGCGTGGCCTAGGCTCAGTCCTCATCATCCTACCGGAGATAAATTGTTCTCTGTTGTCTTCTGCTTCCTTCTCCACCTCTTGGCTGCTCCGATGATCAGTGACTTCCTGTCAGTGGAGACGCACTCGAAGTGCTGTACTCAAGTAATGGCTTCACGTTTCTACCCTCATTGTTCTATCACCTCTGTATCCATTTATCATAACACTTATATTCAATTTGGTCTACATCTCTGCAGAAACCCTGTGGATACCAGGCCCACGTACAGCAGGACGCCTTGTGTTTCACTTGACTTCTTCAGTCCGCAGGTCGACTCACTGTATGTTGTGGCCAACAGGAAGCCAACTCTCATCGAGACTATACAATACGCACTCCTACTATGACCCTGCGATTTACGACTCGACTGTAGAGATACATGTTCTTGTCATCCCTTATCTATGTTGTGTTTCGCGCAAGATATGGTCAGAATGTTACTAAGAGTGGTTATACTCTGTAAGGCCATACTTATCCATGACTGCCGAAGACACTCGTATCTCTCAACCCCCTGTCCGTTCACGCGGCTACGCCACAGACAACAATGTAGTCGCAACGCGCACTGAAATATCATACCCCCATCACCTCACCCAAGGACTCGAATTATATCACAGCTCTATCGCGCGTATAGACCAAGGCCTACCAGCCTCTGCTTTTCTCCACTCTTACATTCCACTTCCTCCCGGTATATTAGCCCTACTCTCAGGTCATGCCATGCGAACTGTCGCATCCGTACCCCTCACAGTCGCGGCCCAAGTACCTCATGCTGTCTCCACTCCTTCCTCATATTACCCCCATTCCCTAAATAATTCTTGTTATTAATCTTCTGTAGAATAGAAGGACTGAGATGGTATGACAAAGTCACAAATGTGGAATTGATGACAATAACTAGACAAGTGCCAGTGGAACAAGAGTTGAGAAGAAGACGCTGGCGATGGATAGGACACACATTGAGGAGACCTGTTGATAGCATTACAAGGCAGTCCTTGTCCTGGAATCCACAGGGAAAGAGGCAGAGGTAGACCAAAAGACACACAGAGAAGAAAACTGGATACAGAGGTGAAAACAATGAGGAAAACGTGGAAAGAACTTGAGCAGATGGCACAGGACAGGAAGACTTGCATGTGTTTGTTGAAGGCCTATGCTCCTCGGGGAGCTAAAGGGTATTGATTGACTGAATCTTCCATCTTCTACATTTGCGACTTTGTCATACCATTTCAATCCTTCTATTTTTCACAAGCATCCTTTTATGAAAGTTTGTAGCCTTTTGGTTGTTGTTTT
The DNA here is from genome assembly GCA_024509875.1 of Oreohelix idahoensis. Taxonomy (NCBI): domain Eukaryota; kingdom Metazoa; phylum Mollusca; class Gastropoda; order Stylommatophora; family Oreohelicidae; genus Oreohelix; species Oreohelix idahoensis. The sequence continues at coordinate 72,935 of JAMPIV010006705.1, forward strand.
TGTATTCTTATTTTGATATCATTGTCTGTCTCCCCAACTTTGTCTATATTGCTGCCAAGATATGTGTGCGATTCTACATCTTTTAGTGGTGTTTCTTCAAGCTCGACCTTGGTATCATTTCTTGCATTTATTATCTTTGTCTTTTTCCTCTGTATTTTCAGACTCACTTGTTGTGACCTCTCATCAAGTATTTTTATTTTCTCTTGCATCTGATTATGGTTATGAGATAGAAGAGCCAAGTTACCTGCAAAATCCAGATCATCAAGCTGTTTAGTCAAATTCCACTGAATTCCATTTCTGTTGTGTGATGTTGATGTTTTCATAACCCAATCTATTGCTAGTAAGAAAAGAAATGGAGACAAGAAGAAGATAGGCATCCCTGTCGCACTCCCGTTCTAATCCCAAAAGTTTCTGTAAGTTGTCTTTCATGAAGAACTCTGCATGTCATGCCTTCATAGGTCTTCTTTATTAAGTTAATGAATTGATTGAATAATGGAAAGGATAAAATTGATGTTTCAATTTTACATAGTTGATGATCAAATGCTATTCCCCTATAAATGATTAGCACTGCGTAATAAACTTGTGCTCATAGATAGGTTGAGGAAGATTAGGGCTGCAGTGGATGGATAGGGTGGATGGATATGAAAACAAAAATTGATAACAAATGATTTGTCTTACTAGGACAAAAGACAAAACAATTAGCCAATGTTGTGGCCATAAGGCCTTCGTCAGGCAAAGGAGAGCAAGAGTTAAGTAGGAAACATAAATAAAAATGGGTACTACCTGTAAGATCTGCAGAGCCTAGCATGGCTTACGGGTAGTACCCATTTTTGTGAGCCCTACTCATAAATAGGAGAGTAAATGAACTCGGTACCAAAATGAGATCTGTTAAAAGTGATGGGAAACAAAACTGATTAATCTGCAGCCAGATATTCCATTTTCCCTCCAAAAATAGAGGACAGGAATGTCTTACCTCCAAGGTATTTGTGTGTAATACTGCTATTGCTTAAACTACAGGTCCATTACCTGTTCGCTTTTATGCAGTTTATGGCACTTGGCTTAGATCTTACCTGTGTGTACTGCTGATGAAGCAAACTTAACTGGCGTGACCAACGAATGTGTGATTGATGGAGGATCTGACACAAATCCGTCATGATCAGAATTGGTGTGAACTTCAAATATTGCCATTTTTTTATTTATTTTTAGTAAATTTCTTGCCCCAAGTAGCAAACACAGCATTCTTATTTCAGTTCTAGTGTGGATGTCTCTAGTGGCCTGTCATTTAAAAACCTTTTCATTCCTAGTTTCTTCATTTGATTTCACTGGAACAGTGGATTTACAATGTATATCTCTTGTATGTATCAGGTATTTTACCTTTTGAGAAATGGCTGTATTTTATAATGTTTAGTTAATAGTGTACACTTGTTTTAGTTATAACAGCAGAATGTATGGTTGTCTCAAAGAAGTGAAATATTCTCCACAGTCAGGATGGGCAACCCAGTCGCCACAAGTGGCAAATAGGCCATGAAAGGTTGGCTGGTGTGTGACATTTCTTTTGCAACTTTTCAGACAAAATAATTGTCAAATCTTTCGTAGCATTTTCAAATTTCACCCATGTGTTACCGGGGCCTGAAAGGGGGGCAAAGAATAGTAACACTGTTCCCTGCCATGCATGTTGTAGAAAGCGACTAAGGAGGGTTGGGAATGGGGCTGGTTACCCCATCCTGTAAAAAATTTAAACCACAAAAAACTTCAACAAACATGGACAAGTTAATTAAGGAAAATAAAACACAGCCATCCAAGACAGGAGAAGGTCCTCTCACAGGGAGGCGTATGATGCAAAACAGAGAAAGCCGAAAGGAGTCTGTAGGAGAACTTCCAGATTTGGCACCTGGAATGTTCGGACATTAACGAACAAGGGAAAGTGGCACAAGTAGCAGCAGAAATGAGGGAATATAAAATTGAGGTTCTGGGAATGTGTGAAACAAAGTGGAAGGGGGTAGACAAAAAGAAACTCATCACAGGTGAATTGGTGCTGTCCTCAGGACATGAAGACGAAAGTTACGATGGCGATGGATAGGACACACACTGAGGAAACCTGTTGATAGCATTACAAGGCAGTCCATGTTCTGGAACCCCCAGGGCAAGAGAGGCAGAGGTAGACCAAGAAGCACCTGGAGAAGAGAGCTGGAAACAGAGGTGAAAATGATGAGAACGTGGAAAGAACTTGAGATGATGGCAATTGACAGGAGCACTTGGCATGTATTTGTTGAAGGCCTATGCTCCTTTGGGAGTGGAGGGTTATGAATGAATGAATGAATTTTCAAATTTGTAAATATAAAAAAGGTTCATAGATTAAGCATCCATAGCACACACACTCACCCATAGCAACATTGGAGTCAGGAACGTTGTAACAAGCTGCTAACGTTATACACTGTTTATTCACTACACAGTCACGTAGACATCATGGTAATAGCACACTTCACAGGTTACAGTTCACGGCAAATCATGACACATCAGGTAAGCAAAAATTTCCATACGTAATTGAGTGCATAATCCAAAGGTATATAATCATCGATGACAGTTCATTACAAATCATCAGACATCAGTAAGAAAATTCATACGACTCAGTTACTGGTACAAAAATTCCAAGCATAAAGGCTGCGGAGCACAGCAACTCATAATCATAAACATCATGGCAAAATATCCATACAAGAAAGGGACTTATACCTCACAGTTTACGATAATATAGCCTGGGTCAACATACTCCAAGGCCTGAATAATATATTACCTGGGAGAAAGAACATTCCCTTAAATAATCTATCGAACTTCAAAAATCCGTCTTCGGAAATATGAATCTATATATAATGGCCACTCAGCTCAAACCGTCCCTACCCAAAAATCTCACTGGGGACATACGAACAATTTTCTTTATCATATTTTTAAACAAACTAACAACTAGTCAGCTGAGCTGTGTTCAACAATTACTGAGCATACAGCTCCCAACTAAGAAATTCTCTCATCACGCAGAGCGTGTTTACTAGCGTGTACAAAAATCTGACCCGTACATTCAAGTCTTTAACACTTAACTCCCCTTAATTAAAATATGACTTAATAGTACCTTGACAAAGAATACATCAACACCATTTGAAGACGTAACTGAGTACCTTGACAAAGTTACATCATCATTTGAAGACTTGTAACTGAGTACCTTGACAAAGTATACATGAACCCCATTTGAAGACAGTTGTAACTGAGTACCTTGACAAAGTTACATCAGCATTTGAAGACAGTTGTAACTGAGTACCTTGACAAAGTATACATCAACACCATTTGAAGACAGTTGTAACTGAGTACCTTGATAAAGTTACATCATCATTTGAAGATAGTTGTAACTGATTACCTTGACAAAGTATACATCAACACCATTTGAAGACAGTTGTAACTGAGTACCTTGACAAAGTTACATCATCATTTGAAGACAGTTGTAATCGAGTACCTTGACCAAGTTACATCATCATTTGAAGACAGTTGTAACTGAGTACCTTGACAAAGTATACATCAACACCATTTGAAGACAGTTGTAACTGAGTACCTTGACAAAGTTACATCAGCATTTGAAGACAGTTGTAACTGAGTACCTTGACAAAGTATACATCAACACCATTTGAAGACAATTGTAACTGAGTACCTTGATAAAGTTACATCATCATTTGAAGATAGTTGTAACTGATTACCTTGACAAAGTATACTTCAACACCATTTGAAGACAGTTGTAACTGAGTACCTTGACAAAGTTACATCATCATTTGAAGACAGTTGTAATCGAGTACCTTGACAAAGTTACATCATCATTTGAAGATAGTTGTAACTGAGTACCTTGACAAAGTATACATCAACACCATTTGAAGACAGTTGTAACTGAGTACCTTGACAAAGTTACATCATCATTTGAAGACAGTTGTAACCGAGTACCTTGACCAAGTTACATCATCATTTGAAGACAGTTGTAACCGAGTACCTTGACCAAGTTACATCATCATTTGAAGACAGTTGTAACCGAGTACCTTGACCAAGTTACATCATCATTTGAAGACAGTTGAAACTGAGTACATTGACAAAGTTACATCATCATCATTTTCCTTTTTGCACCTGATGGAGCATAGAGCCACCACTACAGCTAGTGTGGTGTTTTTTAAATTCTCGATTCAGCAACATTTCTCATTATAATTTACATGATGTGGTGAATCACACTTCTCATTAGCCACATCCATGGCTAATTAAATTTTTAAAATGTAGTTGCCCACCTGAGCTTCTCATTAATGCAAATCAGACAATTTAAAAATAAGACTGCAGATTAAATACCTGGACAAACGTAAAACATCAGATGGAAGATGTGAGACAGAAGTAAAGAATGGAATAGTTCAAGCTGAATAATATGGGAGGGGTTCAGGAATGACAGGCATCAGTCCTCACTGTGACATCAAGTCAGTCATAATTAATGGAAGCAAATCATTAACAATCAGTAGACATAGATCACGAGGTGATGGAGATGATTTTACACAGGATTGCTAACAGTCTGAGCAGCTGACAGAACTAAATCCTAATGTCCTGAAAGAAACTTATAAGAACTCTTATAACATGCATATGTTCATTGTCTATCT
>JAMPIV010006706.1:0-2500 GCA_024509875.1 Oreohelix idahoensis
ATTAGTGATCATGTCACACAAACCATCTCAATCCTTCTATTCTATGTAACATGCCACATCTTGTTCCGCTGACACGTGTCTAGTTCTTGTCTTCAGATCCACATTAGTGACGGTCTTGTCTTCAGATCCACATTAGTGATCATGTCACACCATCTCAATCCTTCTATTCTATGTAACATGCCACATCTTGTTCCGCTGACACGTGTCTAGTTCTTGTCTTCAGATCCACATTAGTGATCATGTCACACCATCTCAATCCTTCTATTCTATGTAACATGCCACATCTTGTTCCGCTGACACGTGTCTAGTTCTTGTCTTCAGATCCACATTAGTGATCATGTAGTGATCCTTCTACGTAACATGCCACATCTTGTTCCGCACACCAGTTCTTGTCTTCAGATCCACATTAGTGATCATGTCACACCATCTCAATCCTTCTATTCTATGTAACATGCCACATCTTGTTCCGCTGACACGTGTCTAGTTCTTGTCTTCAGATCCACATTAGTGATCATGTCACACCATCTCAATCCTTCTATTCTATGTCATGCCACATCTTGTTCCGCTGACACGTGTCTAGTTCTTGTCTTCAGATCCACATTAGTGATCATGTCACACCATCTCAATCCTCCTATTCTATGTAACATGCCACATCTTGTTCCGCTGACACGTGTCTAGTTCTTGTCTTCAGATCCACATTAGTGATCATGTCACACCATCTCAATCCTCCTATTCTATGTAACATGCCACATCTTGTTCCGCTGACACGTGTCTAGTTCTTGTCTTCAGATCCACATTAGTGATCATGTCACACCATCTCAATCCTTCTATTCTATGTAACATGCCACATCTTGTTCCGCTGACACGTGTCTAGTTCTTGTCTTCAGATCCACATTAGTGATCATGTCACACCATCTCAATCCTTCTATTCTATGTAACATGCCACATCTTGTTCCGCTGACACGTGTCTAGTTCTTGTCTTCAGATCCACATTAGTGATCATGTCACACCATCTCAATCCTTCTATTCTATGTAACATGCCACATCTTGTTCCGCTGACACGTGTCTAGTTCTTGTCTTCAGATCCACATTAGTGATCATGTCACACCATCTCAATCCTTCTATTCTATGTAACATGCCACATCTTGTTCCGCTGACACGTGTCTAGTTCTTGTCTTCAGATCCACATTAGTGATCATGTCACACCATCTCAATCCTTCTATTCTATGTAACATGCCACATCTTGTTCCGCTGACACGTGTCTAGTTCTTGTCTTCAGATCTACATTAGTGATCATGTCACACCATCTCAATCCTTCTATTCTATGTAACATGCCACATCTTGTTCCGCTGACACGTGTCTAGTTCTTGTCTTCAGATCTACATTAGTGATCATGTCACACCATCTCAATCCTTCTATTCTATGTAACATGCCACATCTTGTTCCGCTGACACGTGTCTAGTTCTTGTCTTCAGATCCACATTAGTGATCATGTCACACCATCTCAATCCTTCTATTCTATGTAACATGCCACATCTTGTTCCGCTGACACGTGTCTAGACCATCTCAATCCTTCTATTCTATGTAACATGCCACATCTTGTTCCGCTGACACGTGTCTAGTTCTTGTCTTCAGATCCACATTAGTGATCATGTCACACCATCTCAATCCTTCTATTCTATGTAACATGCCACATCTTGTTCCGCTGACACGTGTCTAGTTCTTGTCTTCAGATCCACATTAGTGATCATGTCACACCATCTCAATCCTTCTATTCTATGTAACATGCCACATCTTGTTCCGCTGACACGTGTCTAGTTCTTGTCTTCAGATCCACATTAGTGATCATGTCACACCATCTCAATCCTTCTATTCTATGTAACATGCCACATCTTGTTCCGCTGACACGTGTCTAGTTCTTGTCTTCAGATCCACATTAGTGATCATGTCACACCATCTCAATCCTTCTATTCTATGTAACATGCCACATCTTGTTCCGCTGACACGTGTCTAGTTCTTGTCTTCAGATCCACATTAGTGATCATGTCACACCATCTCAATCCTTCTATTCTATGTAACATGCCACATCTTGTTCCGCTGACACGTGTCTAGTTCTTGTCTTCAGATCCACATTAGTGATCATGTCACACCATCTCAATCCTTCTATTCTATGTAACATGCCACATCTTGTTCCGCTGACACGTGTCTAGTTCTTGTCTTCAGATCTACATTAGTGATCATGTCACACCATCTCAATCCTTCTATTCTATGTAACATGCCACATCTTGTTCCGCTGACACGTGTCTAGTTCTTGTCTTCAGATCCACATTAGTGATCATGTCACACCATCTCAATCCTTCTATTCTATGTAACATGCCACATCTTGTTCCGCTGACACGTGTCTAGTTCTTGTCTTCAGATCCACATTAGTGATCATGTCACACCATCTCAATCCTTCTATTCTATGTAACATGCCACATCTTGTTCCGCTGACACGTGT
>JAMPIV010006706.1:7500-77591 GCA_024509875.1 Oreohelix idahoensis
GTAGCTTGTTTCCCAGAAATGTCAAGGAGAGTCTACCACGTGGGTCCTTCGTCTTAAAGCTTAGACCACTGTTCCCTTCTTGTTCCAGAGATAGTACTTTCTGCTGGTACCACCAATAACCATGGTAAAAGAATAGAACGAAACACTCTTCTGAGTATGGCGTTTTCCAACCCATAGTTATGGGTTCCTATCTTCCCATACCACCATCCCATTAACTCACACTTTACCCTCGATGAGAATTAAATTTAATCCCTCGGGATAACACTTTCTTTTCATTTAAATAGAATAGCTTTCATAGTTACTTTATATTTAAATGAAAAGGTTAATAATACAGATAGAGTCTGTTTACATATACATCTCCACTGATTGAAAAGTGTTCACAATATAAATTGAATATGTTTTCATTTATGTTTTACACTGGTTTAAAGCTTGAAAACTTACATTACTTTTAAAGTGTCTATATTTATAGGGACATTTACACTGCTTTGAAAATGTCAGTATTATACTTAGAATGTACGTAACGTCTTTCATCTGTCCCTCCCTGCTCCGTATGGAACCTGGGACTCTTTATGCGTTTAGTTCTCTTTTCAGAAACTATCAATAAAGCAATCACCAACCCGTGCAGTTCACGAATCATCATTCTATACGCTGAGGTTGCCGGCCTCAAATGACTTTGACATCCACTAGCGAGTTTCACATATTAAAATTCACATGGTAATATATATATATATATATATATATATATATATATATATATATATATATATATATATATATATATATATCTATATATATATATATATATATATATATATATATATATATATATATATATATATATATATATGTTAGTTCACATGTTTGTCGTAAAATTTATTTTGAGAGAAGTCTTAGAAATAGTGGTCCCGTTTAGAGTGAAGAATGATGGTGAAGGCTATGTGATAATAAGGGTTTTGAAGTAAATAGTTGATTCACAGAGTGCTGGGGAGAGTAAGGACAGACTCTTTTACTACAAATCTTTTCTCTCAATCTACTCCTTAAACTCTCCTGGCTAAACAATTATTTGCCAGTTTCCAAACACACATGCGCTCACACCAATTTGTTGCTTCAAACACACGGACGCTACGTGAATACAAACTATGGTAAAACAAATATGGGTAATTTGGGCTTGGATCTTCCAACACAGTACTAAAAAGTTTTATGATGTTTATTTATCATTAAAATCAAAATCACAACATTTATCAGATTACAGGTAATTATCATAGATACAGAAAATACAAATAACAAGATGGGGGTGGGGGGGGTATGAGGAGGAGTATCCAATCTGCCCTTCCCGCTTGTATTAACAAAGAAAGACCCAGTCCAAAAGACAAAAGGGGGGGGGGGCGTTATCAGAGATAGATAATTTAACCCAATAGTAAATTTATTACTCTGATAAGAAGTGTTACAATATTAAGTATGGGGGGTAGGAAACAGGTCCTATTATTTTCTCAAACAATGTTTTCCCTTGACTAAGCAGAGTTAAGGGAGGGGAAATAACCAAAGTTAAGAAATCCCACTTAAAAGAGCAAATACAATGAATACGGTAAAAATATTACCAGGTAGAACCAATTATAGGGTTTACAAAATAAATCTCATTCATTCATGCACGCTCGTGATGGCCAACACTCAGTTTCTCACACACACTTACCGATCGTAGAATCTGGCACACCATAGAAAATACACAAACATCAATTAAACACTTGACATAGATAGTGTCTTTTTCTTCTGTGTCCAGCCCCAAATTATCAGGTTTATGCGTTAGTACAGTCCCGAAATCGCTGGAAGGTGAAGCCTAAGTGTTCTTTGTTTTTTGTTATGTTAAAAGGAAAGTTCTATGGGATGGCACGGTCTCGGATACAGGTGGTGAAAATGGGGTGGTCTCATTGATTTCGCCGCTGATGGTAAAACTTCTTAATGCGTGATGACAACAACTGACCGGTGAGGTATGGTTTACTTCGAGGGTTTTAAAATCCAGTGAAGAAAATATGCACCGTCAGTGTTCGGAAGATTTCTATTTTCTTTCGGAGTGGAGCAGTAAAATAATACAAATATAGCTCTGGCAATGTTCTTCTCCAGTTAATCTTAATTTAATTGATGGCATGTAAAAACTGTTCTTGGGTTGGCTTTTCTTCTGGTAATTTTAGATAGCGGAATCCCAACAGGATCGCCACAAGATTAAAATTTAAACAGTCTCATCAAATTCTGGAGGGTTTTAAGAACCGAGTCTGGAGGACTCTATACAATGTTTTTTGCTGGGACGCAAAGGTTATGATCACCCTATATGAAAGATAGAAAACATATAATTCATACCGAAAAATCAAATAACATTCTAAAGCGCGATAAATTTACCATTAAGATTATTATATACACTCGCGTATTTAATTATATATATTAAGAAACACTTCGCGAGTCTTATGGTTAAACCACACATCTATATATAGAACTTAACTTAATTAATTAGTTATAAATTCCTTCGTGACTTTAAAAGAAAATTTAAGCATTTCAGCATCTATTATCTTTGGAAATAATGTAATAGATATATCCTTAAATTTACCGCTGGAACTTTTGACATGGGTTTAATTTAATAGATTTAAATCACCACAAAATCCAGTGAAATAAAATGAATGAACTAGACCACTGATCACTAGAAACTAATATATATTATACAGTTTAGCACAGAATAGAATTCACTGCAATATAGCCAAAAATCCAGGGGAAATCTAACAAGATTTTACTATAGCTAGTGCTTCTGTAAATCTCTGGCAAACGAGTGATAAAATTGCATTCTTCAGGGTCTCTGTATATATGAAATGGAATGACACATCGGGGGGACATGTTAGAATTTCACACCTTTTAAGAACTCAGGGAAAATTCGAGTTTCTATGCCGCCCGTCCCCCGTGATTATTCCATTCTCTGGCCGCTTCGTCTTTCCTATTCGTTCCGTCATTCGAGCGATTCCAGCGCTCTCCTCTTGTTCACACTGCCGTGTTACCTAGCAGCAGGAAACTTCATCGTCCACTCTGAGATCGTCATTGTCTCAGATCGTGTGCCGCTTTCTTCGTTTGATTTAGGCAACGCCTTTAAGGCAGGTACGAAAGAAAGATGTAGCGAAATGCTTGCTTATGATCGCTCTAGAGGTTTCAGTAGGCGTGGCTTTACCTCCCCTTTAGACAAAGCAATGTCCAGAATGCACAGAAGATAAACTCTCTACAAATTAATTAGCAAACGTGGTGACGAGTCCACTCTGCTCTGATTCATATTAATGAGCCCAGGTGGAGTTCCACGTTTCTGTTGTGCATTGCTAATGAGCCCAGGTGGTGAGAATTCCAGTTGACTGTAAAATTACAACAATATTCGGGGGTACTGATGCTACGAAGGTTCTACCATATCATCTAATACTTCAGGGTCAGCTGAGTTTCATCGTCACAATGTTAATAATAAAATTTGAAATGTAAATCACAAATTACGCCAATCCTGGCTCACAGACGTTTTTGCTCAGATGAATAAAAGAGACTTGAATCGGCCTCTTACACGTGTCTGGGGTGTCGTTAATTTAATAAGTTTCCTCTCTGACTTCGTGTGTGGTCCTTCAGTTTCCTCAGTCCCGGTTTCCTTATTTAAAGTGAAAGAGATTTCCTGGGTTATGAAAGTCCCTCCAAAATTCTCCAATAAAAGGTTTCTGGTATGTTTAAGAAGGAATTCTGAATTCTAATTCTTCAGCAAGGTCTGGTATCTTGGCGAGCGATTTCTCAAGTAAAATAGCTTGAGAAAATGGTCAGGTTATATTCACTGCCTTCCCACGCATTTGTTATGCGCGCCTCAAAGGATCAGCCAATCTGATTTGAATATGTTGCATGACTCAGATAATACAAAATTTCGAACATTACTTTTCTGAAATGGGTTGTAAACATCCACTTGCCCTTGGGTACAAACTTACGAACATGTCGGTAAACTCGTATAACAACATGTTCCCAATGTAACAATCTTTACTTTTATCAGGAAGTAATCTCTTATCTGTGTCTGTCCATCAGTTGCCCCCCTTCCCCCCCCCCCCATGCCTTATTCCAATCTTTGGTGATGCGCGTACTCGCGTCGTATCAGCGATTAAGCACTGCGCTGATGCGATTTACGTGTTATTCTGTATACTGTAGCGTTATTTATTTTATATACATGTCTGTTCTTGTTGTGTGAGGTACTGTTAAAGTTCATGCATCATACTGACAACACGAATGGATACGGGTATGGTCATCACAGGACATAACTGGCCTAAGAACATAAGTGTTGCGAATGTAGTTAACTGTTGCACGTGTGTACCATAGGCCTGGTTATACTGTAGAAGTGTAGGTGGTTGCTTGATGATACCATGCCGTTCATACCACACTCAGAAGTCATGAAGCATTGAAAACGACTGTTGACGTTTCAGACATTTATTACGAACAACAGTAACATACGCTGACATCGAACGATTCACTGTCATGTAAGCACATATAATCATGTAGATAGCAACAACTCATAATATTCAACATCATGGAGACTTTGCATGTAAACTTTGGCTGCAACAAATAAGCCGCGCTACCGGCACGCTTCATATGACTACTGTTCTTGGTTCCTCATGACCAAGCAGGTCAGGTAAATCTAGGCTACTACATCAGCCGCACGAATGGTGGGCTGCTTCAAAATATCTAGCTCAGTCTCTTCTGTACAATATATAACTCCTCACCCGGAGTAAGCCACCTTAGCACTAAAGTTCTGGGCTCCACATGAGCCGTACAAGCAGCGTGATTTTCAGCAAACAAAGTTCTGGGCTCCATCTGAGCCGTACAAGCAGCGTGATTTTCAAAATGGCCAATATCAGTCTCTCCTATTTAATATCTCCGCATTAGGAGAAACACACCTTAATGAAGTACTTGACTCCTCTTGACCAGACAGGTCATGTAGGTCTAACCTACAAGGAATAAGCCGTATAAGCGGCAAGGTTCCTTCAAAGAAATGGCTAACATCAGTCTCCTTTACTCAGTATATTTCCGCATTAGGAGAAAGCCATCTTAATACTGTTCTTGGCAATAATATAAGATTCAAAAAGTCTCTTTACCTGTCTGCCATACATAAATAATACACAACACATTTCTTCACATCCATGGCTATACAATCACCAGCCAGAATAATCACAGGGGGAAAATTCAATATCATTTAACACCTAACAAAGGCTCCATTCCCCAGAATTATAGACACAGACGAGCGCTGACCTCTTGTCAGCTCGGAGACTTTTTCTCGACTGCCCGAAAAGCCAGTCTTCAATTCCCTGCGCAAGTTTACTGCGCATGTGTAAGCCCAAAGTAGAGCTAGCCACGGAACAATCTAGACCTTTCCGTGAAATCAGAGCAAGACCGCTCCATATAAGGCCAGCTGAATGATCGATATCCTAATATAGACATACAAAATAATGGACATCGTCCAGACAAGGGAGATAACCGCTAAATCTCATCCTGAACTAAAAAATATACAATTAATGGTTTCCCTTTGACCACAAAATAAACAATACCTATATTCCTATCTTAACAGTTTACCGCACCCCCCAGGGGAAAAAATGATAACATCATTTTTTTTTTAAATTTACAAAAAATAGAAGTGTCATTACGATATCATACTCTTAACATTAATATACTACAATATAGGGACACCTGTATATATCCTCGAAAGGTTATGATTACAAAGTAACATATATTTAACATAATATCATGTGACAATGTACAAAAAATTTAAGTAATAAGCAGGAATCCTCGATGTAGTCAGGAGTTCCAAAGCATAGTGTACTGTAATGAGAGCCATAGACATCAATAGAAGTATCCAACGCTAAATGTGGAGCAAGGACGTCACATCTTAATACAGCTGGCAAGCTGTTGACACTCTCCATATCACAGCCTGATTTGCTGTGAGAAAATACAAATGATACACTCTGTTTGATAACTGTAGGATTTTATAATATATAACATTCAATCCTACATTTTTATCTATAGAATATGGCTATGTAAACTTTTGGCCCATGTATGGATATAATCCTGCCATCACCGGTGTCAATACCTTGTCGAGGTATGGCGGCTTGCGTACCCTGATTACTCCCAGAGCTATGCCAGTGGGAGTTCTACTCCTGGAAGGTTCTACCAAGCTGGACAGGTTTGCGCGGGCAGGGGTCAGACGAAAGCAGACACCCTGGTCCTCCAGGTTGGGGGTTTTAGCATAGGGCTGACACCCCTATGTTAAAAAAATTTAAGTTACGGAAACAACAACGAATAAACAAACTTTGCTGCGGGACGGACATCCGGAGTCTGAGGCTCGTATGACTGTCAGTGGTGAAAGCCGAAAGGAAGCCACTGACATGAGAACGGACGTCCTGACCGCAAAACACGATACAAGAATAGGATTTTGGAATGTCATGACAATGAATGAGACGGGCAAACTAAAACAGGTCACGGCAGAAATGAGAAACTATAGGCTATATATTCTAGGGATAAGCGAGAGCAGATGGACAGGGGCAGGAAAGGTTAAAACAGCAACAGGAGAAACAGTACTTTACTCTGGAAGAGAGGATGGACAGCACAATGAAGGCGTAGCCATTATTTTACAGAAAGGAATAGAAAGGACATTACTGGAATGGAAACCCATCAACAACAGACTGATAATATTAAGACTGAAAGGTAGATTCACCAATACTACAATAATACAATGCTACGCACCAACGAATGACAGCGATGAAGAGGTCAAGGATGAATTCTATCAACAACTGCAGAAAGAAATGGAAGACACACCTAGATATGATCTTATTGTAGTAATGGGAGACCTCAATGCGAAAGTTGGTACACACAATACATATAATGAAAGAGTAATAGGGAAATGCGGCAGTGGAACAGCAAACGAAAATGGGGATAAATTAATAGGTTTCTGTAGTATTAACAACCTGGTCATTGGAGGAACACTTTTTCAACATAAAGAAATTCACAAATTAACATGGGAATCACCAAATGGTCGGGACAGAAACCAGATAGACCACATTATGATTAACGGTAGATGGAGACATGCATTACAAGATGTGAAGGTAAGAAGAGGTGCAGATGTGGGAAGTGATCACCATTTAGTAGTAGCAAAACTGAAAGTGAAACTAAGAAGGGCTGGACCAACTGTAACTACACAGAAAAGGTTTGACATCAGCAAATTGAAGGACCCCTTTACCAGAAAAGCTTTTGCGGCTGACATAAAGAAAGGACATCAATTTGCCAAAAGTCAGAAAAAGGCACTGACTGATGATATAGACCAGCAATTCAACACCATTTCAACAATATATAAGGAAAGCAGCAAATCATGCTTGGGATTCCAGGAAAGGAAGACGCAAGACTGGGTAAAACCAGAAACACTAAACACCATAATACTGAGAAAGGAAATGAAAAGAAAGAAAACAGAAGCGAAGTCCCCCAGGTTAAAGCAACTATATAGCGAACAGTACAGTCAGCTGGACAAGGAAGTTACACGCCAAACCCGAGCCAACAAAAGGAATTTTCTAGACGATCTTGCAAAACAGGCAGAAGAGGCAGCACTGAGAAATGAACAAAGCACAGTATACAAAATAAGTAAATTCATCAGCGGAAAACGAGGTGCAAACAATATTACATTAGTAAGAGATAAGCAAGGAAATCTCATCACGACAGCAGAGGGACAGGAAGTAAGATGGGCAGAGCACTTCAGAGAAACTCTGAACAAGGAACCACCAGAGACACAAGTGAATGTTCCTGAGGCTGAAAACGATCTAGATGTAAATATAGACATTCCACGAAAAGAAGAAATCATCACAGCAATCAAAGGGTTAAAGAACGGAAAAGCTCCTGGCCATGATAACTTAAATGCAGAGCTATTTAAGACAGACCCTGAGCTAGCAGCAGAACTATTAGAACCACTATTTGCACAAGTCTGGAAAACGGAGACAACACCATCAGAGTGGAACAAATGAATAATTGTCAAATTTCCCAAGAAGGGAGATCTTGCAGACTGCAATAATTGGAGAGGAATCACTCTTCTCTCAATTCCCAGCAAAATACTAGGCAGGATAATTATACAGAGAATTTCAAAAGCAGTAGACCACAAACTGAGGAAAGAACAAGCAGGATTTAGAAAGAACAGAAGATGTGTAGATCATATTTTCACTCTCAGGAACATTATAGAGCAGTGCTCAGAATGGCAATGACAGCTGTACATTAATTTCGTTGATTTTGAAAAGGCTTTTAACCGCATACATAGGGACAGTTTATGGAAAATACTGAGGGCTTATGGAATTCCAAGCTGCATAGTGTCAATCATAAAAAGCCTCTATGCCAACTTTACGTGTAGTGTTGGGCAGAGCAACCTAACCTTTGAGGTGAAGACAGGAGTACGACAGGGATGCCCCTTATCAACCACTCTATTTTTAACAGTCATAGACTGGGTGATGCGACAGACAACAGAGGGCAGTCCAAGAGGAATAAGATGGACTACATTTTCTACATTAGAAGATCTGGAATATGCAGATGACATTGCACTACTAGCACATTTGTGGCCGGGTAGGTGGGTGGGGAATTGGGGGTTGCTGTTTAATTGCAGAGAGTGTTAGATCTAGAACTAGCTAGACTGCTAGAGTTGGAAATTTCTCCCTTACAGTCTTACGGGATTTTACCAGGTTCGGGGACTATCCTCTAAGGTGTTGTAGTTTGTGAGCAGTTAGTAAGAATTTATAAGTTTCTCAACAGACATTCCCTCCTTCCATTCATGGTTAAGGCTTAGCAATCAATTTACGACCTCTTTTTGATGTCAACGTTTTGTTTAATAATCATAATATGTACATGATGGCGTGAAGTTACAAACATGCATTTTTCATTCATAATATAAAATGCAAGTTGCACTCAATGATCAAGCATGGGGAATCGACACTTGTATGAATCAGGCTTATTCAACTCCTGTCTACTTTTTCTTTCCAAATACCAGTTTGCGTTGATCCAATTACGTATAAGCTGTTCTACTTCGGACAGATTAATGCATTGTTCTCAATGGGTTACGTTATATGCTCATGTTCTGCAATTTGTCAATTGGTGCTTGTACAGGGCAAATTTCATCATCTCTACATGTGACGTCATAGGTGCAACTTGCAGCCATAAATTCTTGTCTAAATCTGCAACAATCGTGGAATTTCTACATGTCAATAATTGTATAGTAATTAGTTCCTACTTACAGACTTCGAATATAGAGTTTAAATACACAAAAATGCACTTTGAAGAGAACATGCCATCATTCCTGGAATTTCTAATTCTTCAACTTGAATAACTTTCATGCAGTAAAACCACTGCGTTATCAGCACAAACTTGCTTGTCTTCCTAGCTAGACGCGTCCCTTTTCACTAACTAGGCTGTTGGGGAAATTCGCGTCCCTTCTAAATTTTTCTGAGCTCACGATTGGATAAAAATCACGTGACTAATTTTGACATGTAACGCGACTCTATCCTAATTAACATTTAATCTGTTTCTCGGAAAGTAGAAATTTATATGCTAATCTGGTTTTTATAGTCTGTTTCCAAAGGAACAGCTATGTACACGGCTACACATTCACATCAACACATCCAGGAAAAAACGGACAGACTTAATAAGTTTAGCCAGCAGGTAGGCTTGAACATCAATTTAAGGAAGTCAGAGGTCATGACGCTCAATGTGAACAACCCTGAGCCCATATCAGTTAGGAATCAGCAACTGGTATAGACAGACACCTTCACATATCTAGGATGCATAGTAACACCAGACGGCGGGGCAGGCAAAGACATCAACATCAGAATGAATAAGGCAAGAACAGCCTTTTTTAGCCTAAACAACATCTGGAAGTCCTCTCAATACAGCAGAAGCACAAAATTAAGATTATATCAGAGCTGTGTGCTTTCTGTGCTTCTCTATGGTGCAGAATGCTTGAGAGTTACAGAGAAGGAAATGTCGAAATTGTCCTCTTTTCACACAACATGCCTAAGAAAAATTCACCGAATCTTTTGGCCGAATACCATCACCAACCAAGATCTGCTTGCTCGGAGCAAGCAAGAGGACATGCACATCATCATAGCTGGCAGACGCTGGAGCTGGATTGGCCATGTCCTCAGAAGAGACCCCGATGCCATCACAAGAACAGCTATGCTTTGGATTCCTGAAGGAAAACGAAAGAGAGGCCGACCAAAAACAACCTGGCGGAGGACTGTGGAGGCTGAGATGCAAAGAATGAACCAGAGTTGGGGCACTGTACGAAGGATGGCCGCCGACCGAGCAAAGTGCTAGAGTCTTAACTTAACAGGATCATAGACATGTACTATCTGAGTGTTAATCTATAACCACAGGTATCTTGCTAACCCTGAAATTTATAAAGATAGTCACGTAGAATTATGTGGGCATCGAGACAGTATATCTGCCATTACATTATCCGACCCACGGATAGCTCGTATCGAGAAGTGAAAAGGTTGAAGAGCAATAGCATATCTAGTGGACCTTGAGCTCTTCAGATCTTTACTTTGAATAGCTGTTAGAGCCTTTTGGTCAGTTTCTACAATAAAATGCGCACCAAGAAGGAATCTCTGAAGTTTAAGAATCGCCCAGACCATAGCTAATAACTCTCGGTCTAGTACAGAGTAATTCCGTTCTGCCGCATTTAGCATCCTAGAGACATACATCACCGGATGCAGAGTTTCAGAATACTATTGCATCAATGCGGCTCCGATTCCTATTGTTGAAGCATCACTGTGAAGAACAAAAGTCTTATCCGCAGTGGGTAGTCTCAGGATAGGTAGAGAAGAAAACAGACCCTTAATCCTATCTAGTGGGACCCAAAGATGCAGCAATAGAGAATGCAGTCAGCGACCCATAGCTTGACTGCTTGCATCAGAGTCAGCGAACCAGAGCTGACTAAGACCCTACTCCACGTGGTGGTCCTGGAAACAGTCTGCATCACTGCAGTCTGGCTGAGAGAGTAGGGATCGCAGAGGGAAGGCAAACCCGGTCCCAAAAACTGCCGTGCTGAAGTCGGATGTGTCGACCGAAAGGTGCAGATATCACAGCTCCGGCGTAAACAGACACAACGCAACCAATGTCCTTTTCAGGACGAACGAGGAAGAAGAAGAAGAAGAAGAATCCTATCTAGTGAGGATTGGCATTCTTGAGACCAACGTACAATATTAAGTGACCCCTTCTTCAATAGTGTAGAGAGAGGTGCTGTAATAGATTATAGATTAGGGATGAACCTACCATAAAATTGTATTAAGCCTAATAGGCTACGAACTTGCTTCTTTGTTTTGGGAGTAGTAATATTGAGAATTTTAGTGGTGTTGTTGTCCTCCGTCCGCAGGAGACCATGACCAACACGATGACCCAAAAAAGAAATCTCGCTAAAGCCCACAAAGGCTTTTGACGGTTTGGCCGTCAAATTATGCGAGCGTAGGATAGACAATAGGTCAACAAGACCTCGATAGTGATCTTCCCAGGAATCACTAAAGAGAAAAATATCGTCCAAGTACGCAATGACATCAGAACGATGAGAAAGGATACGACGCATCATGCGTACGAAAGTAGCTGGGGCATTCATAAGGCCGAAAGGCATGAAGTTCCATTAGGAACAGCCCCCTAGGTGTTGAGAAAGCAGTAAGAGGTTTGGCTCGTTCAGTGAGGGGAACCTGCCAATAACCTTTGGACAAGTCGAGTTTGGTAAAGAACCTAGAATTAGAAAGCTTAACGAGTAGCTCCTCTAATAAGGGCATAGGTTCAGCATCGAATTTCGTTACCTGGTTCAATTTACGATAATCGACGCAAAGACGTATGTTATTGTCTTTTTTACTGACAATAACCATAGACGAAAAATATGACGAAGTGGATGGTTCAGTTATTTTCATCTGTATCATTCCATCCAAGTCTTTCTCGACCTGTGTTTGGAAGTGTAAAGGAATAGGATAAGGTCGGACTCTGATAGGATTATGATCAGTGAGTATTATGTCGTGTTTAACAATTGATGTTTGTCCAGGAATGTCAGTGAGAACATCCTGGAAAGTATGTAAAAGAGAAGAAACTTGTTGTTGTTGGTCAGCAGACAATTCTGAAGAAACAGTCACATTTTCCCAAGATTCTGTAGAATGCAGTGGGATTACGGATAGAGGAAGATTTATGTCTGAGAAAGTAGATTCCTCTTCTTGTATGACTGACAGAGATGTGTAATGACCATGCGGGACTAGCGAATCGTCCGTCGCTTCATAAATAGGTTGTAGGTAATGTGGACGTTCATGAAATTCTGTTAGCATGTTGACATGAAAAGTTTTATTTTTTCTGTCCACATCGACGACTTAGTCGACATCAGAAATTTTAGAGATGATAGTGTAAGGACCTTTCCATGTAATAAGAAGTCTATTTTCTCTACAAGGCAGTAGTACAAGTACCTTATCACCAGGAAAGAGTTGACGTAGACATCTTTTTTATTTATGAAGTTTCTTGCTTTCTGTTTAGCAGACTCGGGTGCAGAGGTAGCTAATCTACATGCTTCAATAATTTTCTTCCTTAAAGCAATTACATATTCGTAAGAGGAATTAGTGTCTTCGCTGATATTCTCAGCAGTTATTAGGTCGTGCAGCAATGACATGGGACCGCGCGGTTGCGCACCAAAGACAAGTGGGAATGGAGAAAACCCTGTATGCTGGTTAGGGACCTCTCTATACGCAAATAGAGCAGCTGGTAAGACTCTGTCCCAATCCTGAGGATGATCCTCAGTTATCTTTCCTAGCAAACTCTTGAGCGTTCTATTGAAACGTTCAACTAAACCGTTTGACATCGGATGATAGATACTACTTAAAGATCGTTCAATCCTGAGTGTAGACATCACCTTAGACATAGTGTCTGATATTAATTGGGTGCCATGATCCGATAAGATTTCATTGGGAAATCCTAAACGTGAGAACACTAGCCAAAGAGCGTCTGCAATATCGGCAGTAGAAATGCTCTTGAGAGGTATAGCCTCTGGCCAACGAGTACACATGTCTACGCATGTTAAGATAAATTGGTGTCCTCTGGCCGACTTGAATTTTAAAATACCAATAATATCTATCGCCATCTTTTGAAAGGGACGGATAGAAATGTCCGCAGCCTGGATAGATGCTGCATGGCGTGGACCGCGTGACTTAACCTCTTGGCATATCTTGCAAGAGCGACAATACATACGATAACTTTATTTACTTGTGGCCAAAAGAATGAGGCAAGAACCCTCGATTTGGTACGGGAAAATCCCATATGTCCTGCGCATTGAGAGTCGTGAGCATGTTGTAGAATTCGAACTCTCATACTCTTAGGTACCAGAATTTGCGAATGAGTTGACGCAGTAAAATCTTGCACCGTGCGGACTAGTACTCCATTCTTTTTAGAAATCCAAGATTTACGATTTGTGTTCTGGTTTGGATTATCATTCTTAACTTGTTGGAAGAATTTTTTCCAAAGAAGTGTCATCTTGTTGGAGTTTTATAAAAGACTCTTGGGAAATCACCGAGTGATCATCATGGTTATGCACTTCTTCAGTTTCGGTAGATGGAGTTTGAGAAATATTTTGAGCTTGTGCTCTTGTAGTGACTGCATAAGCAGCCTGAATGTTTTGTTCTTCCCAGACTCAAAGTAGATATAGTTGTAGGTTCAAATAAAGTTGTGCATTGTGGGCACTTAGATGCTCTTCGAAATCGAAAGCGCGAGCATTAGAGGTACTATTACCATTCTACTTGCAAGCAGAGTAAGCATTGTTATTATATTGGTCTATTGCATTGTTAACTATTATTGTTCTGATTTGAACCACAGTGTCCCTGGTTGTAATTGTCATTTTCACATTGATCAGAATATCTCTTAGATGGGTTTTGTTGCCTACCTGAAAAGTTATTATAGTTTCTATTACCTCTATTGTAGTAACCTCTTTTAAAGTTCCTATAATTACTATGACCAAAATATTGAGGACTTTTAGATTGCCTCCAATTCCCTGAGGATGAATCATTCCGTGATGGACTCCATTGTTTCTGTCCAAAATCACGATTACTCCTCCTATCAAAATTGCGTTGAGCACCTTGATATTTACGACGAAAATTAGGACCATATGGTGCTGCTGACGCCACAGGTAAACCTTTTTTGACTTTAGAATTTCTAACAGTTACCTCTGGGTGTGCAGTGACATACTGGCAACAATATTGTTCCATATCTTTTATGTTCGTAGGCTTACGTTCATGTAAGAATGCAAGAAAAGACTCATTAACCGATAACATGACTTTGTCACGAAGCAATAAGTCCATAAGGGCTTAATATGTGTGTTCAGTCTTCGAACGTTCAACCCAACGCGTGAATGTAAGACGTATCTTTGAGATAAATTCTGAAAATTCTACCCCAGTTTCTGGTAGCATTGTCTTAAAGTGAAGACGATAACCGTCTTCACTGAGCTGATATTTTTTTAACAAGGCCGCTCTGGCAACTTCATAGTTAAATTTGTCAGGCCCTTCCACCATAATTATAGTATTTAATGCATCACCTTTAAGTATTTCACTCAGTTGTGCAACATATTGCGATTTATCTACCTTATGAGTTTCGCATGAAAGTTCAAATCTATTCAGGTAGAACGTTACATCATCACAGGTAGAGTTGAAAGCAGGTAATTTAACCTTATAAGTACCAGCATTCATCTTACTAGAAGATGTTTGGTTATTTGAATGATTTTGTGAATTACCCATATTCCCCAACTTTATCTTTTCCAACTCCAAAGCTAACATTTTTTCCTCGTGTTCCATTCACTGTTTGTCAGCTTCTCTTTCTAATCTCTTTTGTTCAGCTTCTCTGTCTAATTTCTTTTGTTCAGCTTCAGCCTCTCTTTCTAATCTCTTTTGTTCAGCTTCAGCCTCTCTTTTCTAATCTCTTTTGTTCAGCTTCCATTTTGAATTTTCTCTCCTCGGCTTCCATCTTTTGTCTTTCAAATTCCATTTTCTGTCTCTTCTCTTCAGCCTTCTGCGTTTTGCCATATTCAGCAAATGCAAATTCTTCTAACTTTTCTCCAGTCTTGCCAAAAGCTTTCCCTGGCTCAATGAAATAGTCCAGGGTAGACATTATATCTAATAATATGATATAACACCCTGTATAAATATTTATCAAATGAATAACTAACTTTGTATCAGTCACTCTGTCCCAACGTAGTGGGTGACAAGTCTTTATACCAGAACTTGTATAATTGCCTTACTTGTCACTAATATAATTACTTAATTGTATACATAATGTGCATAATAATATTGACAGTGTATAATAGCATATACAGTACATACAAACATAACAGGGACAAGATATAAATCACAAATGAAAACGTTCGCAGAAATCAAAAGAACGATAAAGCAGTACTAAAAGAGAATGTTACAAAAAATGTAAACAGTGTATAAATATAAAGGTGTATAGAAATAAATGATAGGAAAGAGAAGGAAGACTAATACAAACAAAACAACTCAAAACTAAAAACGGAGAAAAATAGACGAAAACAACACTAACACATCTCGTCACAACTAAACAAAAATAGCAACCAAAAGTCGCTAGCTATTTCCACTGAGGAAAATTCGCACTGGTCCCTAAAGAACGCTCACAGTAGGCACTCGGTTAAGTGGGATATTCTACTGGAGTCACAGCCCAACCTTGCCCGCGAAATATCAATATAAATATAACATATAAATACAAAAGCATGTACCATGAAACAAAATATAGTGCTCTGAGGAAAGCTCAATTAGATCACAATACAGAGGCACAGTTTACAAACAACATAAAGCCACTTATCTTAACTGGCGAAAAACATTCTGGCCTCGAGAATAACAACGATGAAGTCCTCAGCACACACCGTTCAGCTAAGAGAAGATCCAACGCTCAAGGAATGCTGCAATGACGAAAACAGGCACTGTCCTTCAAACTACCAGCAACAAAAAAAACAGAAACTGTCAACACATGTGCAAGCACGGACATCCGACGTTGGCTGGAACAATGTATTCTTGTGAAGTAATGATCTG
This sequence comes from Oreohelix idahoensis, assembly GCA_024509875.1. NCBI lineage: Eukaryota > Metazoa > Mollusca > Gastropoda > Stylommatophora > Oreohelicidae > Oreohelix > Oreohelix idahoensis. Next base: position 23,625 of record JAMPIV010006706.1, read on the forward strand.
GTGTAGAAACCTTCTGGACAACGCCGGGTATTTGCAACAATGACAAAAAATTGCGAAGATACCAGGAAGACGATAATGTCAATGACGAATCAACACAGGAACGTCATAGGAGGACATGGTGCTTTGGTAACGCTATATTGCTTTTCACAGTGACATGGACATCACCCGATAGCGTCAATGGAACATAGATCAACATCATCAAGGACGTAACGAACAGTTGCATGGATCTTGAAAAAAACGAATGTCGTAGGTAACGTTTCAATGACTGGAAGCCACCACTGTTGCGAATGTGGTTAACTGTTGCAAGTGTGTACGATAGGCCTGGTTATACTGTAGAAGTGTAGGTGGTTGTTTGATGATACCATGCCGTTCATACCACACTCAGAAGTCATGAAGCATTGAAAACGACTGTTGACGTTTCAGACATTTATTACGAACAACAGTAACATACGCTGACATCGAACGATTCACTGTCATGTAAGCACATATAATCATGTAGATAGCAACAACTCATAATATTCAACATCATGGAGACTTTGCATGTAAATCTTGGCTGCAACAAATAAGCCGCGCTACTGGCGCGCTTCATATGACTACTGTTCTTGGTTCCTCATGACCAAGCAGGTCATGCAGATCTAGGCTACCACATCAGCTGCACGAATGGCGGACTGCTTCAAAATATCTAACCCAGTCTCTTCTGTATAATATATAATTCTTCACCAGGAGTAAGCCACCTTAGCATTAAAGTTTTGGGCTCCACATGAGCCGTACAAGCAGCGTGATTTTCAGCAATAAAGTTCTGGGCTCCACCTGAGCCGTACAAGCAGCGTGATTTTCAAAATGGCCAATATCAGTCTCTCCTATTTAATATCTCCGCATTAGGAGAAACACACCTTAATGAAGTACTTGACTCCTCTTGACCAGACAGGTCATGTAGGTCTAACCTACAAGGAATAATCCGTATAAGCGGCAAGGTTCCTTCAAAGACATGGCTAACATCAGTCTCCTTTACTCAGTATATCTCCGCATTAGGAGAAAGCCATCTTAATACTGTTCTTGGCAATAATATAAGATTCAAAAAGTCTCTTTAAATGTCTGCCATACATAAATAATACACAACACATTTCTTCACATCCATGGCTATACAATCACCAGCCAGAATAATCACAGGGGGAAAATTCAATATCATTTAACACCTAACAAAGGCTCCATTCCCCAGAATTATAGACACAGACGAGCGCTGACCTCTTGTCAGCTCGGAGACTTTTTCTCGACTGCCCCGAAAGCCAGTCTTCAATTCCCCGCGCAAGTTTACTGCGCATGTGTAAGCCCAAAGTAGAGCTAGCCACTGAACAATCTAGACCTTTCCGTGAAACCAGAGCAAGACCGCTCCATATAAGGCCAGCTGAATGATCGATATCCTAATATAGACATACAGAATAATGGACATCGTCCAGACAAGGGAGATAACCGCTAAATCTCATCCTGAACTAAAAAATATACAATTAATGGTTTCCCTTTGACCACAAAATAAACAATACCTATATTCCTATCTTAACAATAAGACGTCCGGTAGTGGGTCCACGATACGATTAGTATAACATTTATTTAGTTCAGGCAATGGAAAAAATTGGAGAATCTTGAATCATCAGTCTCCTCAAAATACAAGTGCATGGTCAGTCCATAAGTACATAAGCATTCATAGTGGTATAGCATCAATGCATCGTCTCAACTATTCAGTTCTGGCCGCTGTACTAATAGGTGCGTGTCAGCCATCGACACCCAAGTAATGTGGATCGAAAACGTGAATGTAAAATTCTTGGATAAGTACTTCTCTACAAGGTGCAGAACTTCTTCACAAGTTCGTGACCATCTTAGAAACAAGTGGCGGCTTTCGAAGTTAATTTAATGCCACATAAAATACAATATTCCTCCACGATTCTGTGAGATTGAAAAACACGTCTTGCTTTGACGACTTGAATTATACGAAAGGCCTCGAATGTTAGCCGTTAGAATAAATTAGCGGAAACGCGTTACGTCATTGACAACCGATGACGTATTAAACAAGCAGCGTTCAATACAAGTTAAAATGCGTGCAAAAACATGAGTTACCACAAATAGACATATCTCCTCAATAACAATGGCTATACGCCTGTGTGCTGTTGTTTTGCATTCGTAGGACATGACCGATATATGACCATCGTCTTTTCCTTATATAGTCGGAGACATATTTCTGCCTAGAGTCTTCTCTTATTTGTCGATTAGTCTTGAATTCTTTCCAACTGATGTTCATGAGTTTTCTAAGACATTTGGTCTCGAATGTATTCAGCTTGTTCTCCAATGATTTTGTTATTTTCCAACTCTCACAGCCGTATGTTAACACTGAGATAACATTTGAATTAAACAGACGAAGCTTGGTATGTATATTCAATGATCGTAATTTCCAAATGTTAGATAATCTATTGAAGGCGCTAGCTGCCAAAGCAATTCTAGTATGGATTTCTCTTGTTGTGTCACCATCCTGAGTGGCAATATACCATGACATATTAACTTTTGTTCTTTAACATATACTGATATCGCTGCACCCTCGATAGCCAGCATGGTTAGGTCGCTGCCACTCCTTGCAATGCAGGGGGGAATGGATAACAACCAGACATGTCTACTTATCCCTGAGAAAGGTGTAAGGAGGAAAATACATAATATCTGCTACACATAGTAGAAAAAGAAAGAAAGGGCGACAAATGAAAGCACACAATAAAATCAGTACCACAAATGTACCGATACTGCAGGAGTGAAACAAAGATCGATAGGGACCACCCCGTTCTGTCACACGGGGGGACTGCTTCTGATGATCAGATTGTCTCCTGTTGTATCGCTCTGTATAGAGTTTCCTATCATATATATGTGTGTCTGTGTATATATATATATATATATATATATATATATATATATATATATATATATATATATATATATATATATATATATATATATATATATATATATATATACACACACACACATAGAGTTATTGAAGTCACTTTCTATTTGACATTTTAAAATTCTAACTTGCATTCATTAGAAACACATCAAAAGGAATGATAAAGCAAGACACAATAAGTGCGGCTTAACTAATAGTATGCATTTTTTCCTTTTTTTATTTTTTATTCCTTTTTTTATTATTAGTAGTACCTTCACATACCTGGGGTCTACTTTCAATGACAAACTCTCTGGGCACAGAAATTGACAGCCGCATTGGCAAAGCTGCAGCTACCTTTGCCCGCCTCACATAGCGCGTTTAGGGAAACTCCAAACTCACAATGAAGTCCAAAGCTGCTGTATATAACGCCTGCGTCACCAGCACACTTCTATATGGTAGCGAGACATGGACAACATATGCTAAGCAAGAAAGAAGGTGCAATACCTTCCTTCTACGGTGTCTACGCCACATCTTCGGAATTTCGTGGAAAGATAAGGTGACAAATGTGTTGTCACGTGCTGGCCTTCAAAGCATGTATACACTGCTTAGACAGCGCAGACTACGCTGGCATGGCCATGTCCGCCGCATGGAAGATGGTCGCATCCCGAAAGATATCTTCTACGGACAACTGGCAATGGCAAAAGAACAGTTGGGCGGCGGCAGCTGAGGTTCAAAGATGTGAGCAAGAGAGATATGAGGGCACTGGACATAAATCCAGCAACATGGGAGGATGAAGCTGCTGATCGCACCAAGTGACGAAAATATCTGCAGGGCCACCTCACTTTGGGCGAAAAGAAGCTCTCACGGCAAGCAGAAGAGAGGAGAAAACGTCAAAAGGAACACCAGGAAAATAAGCAGCTGTGGGCTGTCACCTCAGGGGCGCATTCCCCTAGTCAATTATGACTAAAGGGGCTATTATTATTAGTTGTAGTGGTGGTAGTAGTGTTAGTGGTGGTGGTAGTAGTAGTAGTGGAAGTAGTAGTGGTAGTAGTAATTGTGGTTGTTGTGGTAGTGATAGTAGTAGTGGTAGTAGTAGTCGTAGTGGTAGTAGTAGTGGTGGTAGTAGCAGTAATACAAGTAGTAGTTTTCGTAGTACTAGTAGTGGTAATAGTAGTAGTTATCGTAGTACTAGTAGTGGTAGTTGTAGTAGTAGTAGTAGTGGTACTAGTAGTCGTAGTAGCAGTAGTAGTGGTGGTAGTAGTAGGAGTTGTAGTGGTAGTAGTAGTGGTGGTAGTAGTAATAGTAGGAGTAGTAGTAATAGTAGTGGTAATACGAGTAGTAACAGTAATCGTAGTTATAGTAGTGGTAGTATTAGTAGTAATAGTCCTTCTTTCGATTCCCAGTATTCCCGGGGTCGAAGTGGCTTAGAGGTATTGCATCCGCCTTGTGACCGCTTGGCCTTTCACGCTAGCGTTGTCCCTCCTACTTTAACGCTAAGCGTTTATATGTGCTAGAAGATGATACGTTTAAGAATGAAAGACCTTAAATGCAAATAAGACGTTTTTACACAAAACACAGCATTCATTCAAAGTTCAGTTGCCGTTACTGCTCTGACAGGGCAAACGTAGGTCAGTCCCAGATAATAATGAATGGGTTTTATAAGCGCGAAAGTGGGAAATGAATGTTTGTGTGATCTGGTTCCTATTGTTAAGTTGGAAAAGATCACACATGTGAAAATAAAGTCGAAATAACAGAATGTCGTGTGCAAAAAGGTCGAAAAGCTGAGGAGAGGAGTGCAAATGTTAATTATTGTGTCGTGTGAAAAAAGGACGGGTCGTGTGGAAAAAGGCGGGAAAAAAGAAGAAATAGTATAAATAGAAGAGTTGTGGGCGATAGGCAGAGATTTTAGGATTTATGATTCCAAGGATACCATGATTTTAGACTAGAGGATTTTTACAAATAGCGTTAGGAGAACTTCGTCTTTGAGCATACCAAGACAAGTTTTTTTTTCCTTAGTAGACAAGTGTGTATATTATTCAGTTGGATTATATATGTTTCATTTTGGATAAACAACCATCATTTTGTGAAATTTACAGTGTTTGTCTAATGACATCAATAAACTCTAATATAATTTTCTACATTTGCTGTTTGTGGAAATTTACAGTAATTTCTTTCGGATATTAGTTGTTGTGCTGAAACTGTTTTGCTTATAACCAAACTCAAAGGGAAGAACATTCCTGGGTTGAAAAAAAATAACAAAAGGTCAAGTATTACGATCTCTGGCGGAACGCCAGTTAGCACTTGAACCACAACAACATATGAAGGATTAACTCTGACTAAATAACAATCAATATAACTACTTGAACATTTACCTGACGCGGGCACAGCCTCGAGTTCTAGAGGTACCGGGTTCGATTCCCAGTTGAGGGAAAATAATTAATGGAAAAATATTTTTCAGAACCAGTGGTCCTAATGATGTCATAATCCCCCCTGGTCTGCTGAGTAGTGAGGTCGGATGCCTAGCCTTCTCGGATAAGGTTGAAAAAATAGGAGATCCCGTGTGCAAGTTGCGCACGTTAAAAATTCCTCGGCAGTGGGAAATCGTAAAGAGAAGGCCTATAAGGCCGCTGCCCTGGCAAAATTTAAAAAATTAAAAACCTACCCACAACAAAAATATTTATATAATGTGTTCTTCTTCTTCCGTCCTTAGCCAAAGACCGACCAATATTCTGTGCACGTCTTCCATTATATGTATATTACTAGACACAAGTATTTCGGCATTTATTTGGTCTATAATTGTTGATAGGAAAGTTATATTAGTGATTGCATCTTTAAATGTGTGGGTCATTCACGGGTCCTGTATACCTAGTTGTACACTTGTAGTAAGAATGACCTCGGCCAATGAAGCACTTTTTTCGGGTGCTAAATTGGCTGTACGTCCTTTCAAGATTCACTTTCGCAGCAATGCGATGGCGCCATATGGATGGTACTTGGTTCAGTTCCCCGTAAGACTATGACTTATATATCTTTTCTGTTTTCTGGTGTCATCCTGTCTGTCCAGCAAGTACCTGTTCTGTTGTCTGGTGTCCTCCTGTCTGTCCAGCAAGTGCCTGTCCTGTTGTCTGGTGTCCTCCTGTCTGTCCAGCAAGTGGTGCCTGTTCTGTTGTCTGGTGTCCTCCTGTCTGGTGTCCTCCTGTCTGTCCAGCAAGTGCCTGTCCTGTTGTCTGGTGTCCTCCTGTCTGTCCAGCAAGTGCCTGTTCTGTTGTCTGGTGTCCTCCTGTCTGTCCAGCAAGTGCCTGTTCTGTTGTCTGGTGTTTTCCTGTCTGTCCAGCAAGTGCCTGTCTTGTTCTCTGGTGTCCTCCTGTCTGTCCAGCAAGTGCCTGTTCTGTTGTCTGGTGTCCTCCTGTCTGTCCAGCAAGTGCCTGTTCTGTTGTCCTCCTGTCTGTCCAGCAAGTGCCTGTTCTGTTGTCTGGTGTCCTCCTGTCTGTCCAGCAAGTGCCTGTTCTGTTGTCTGGTGTCCTCCTGTCTGTCCAGCAAGTGCCTGTTCTGTTGTCTGGTGTCCTCCTGTCTGTCCAGCAAGTGCCTGTTCTGTTGTCTGGTGTCCTTCTGTCTGTCCAGCAAGTGCCTTTTCTGTTGTCTGGTGTCTTCCTGTCTGTCCAGCAAGTGCCTGTTCTGTTGTCCTACTTTCTGTCCAGCGAGCGCCTGTTCTGTTGTATGGTGTCCTCCTGACTGTCCAGCAAGTGCCTGTCCTGTTGTCTGGTGTCCTCCTGTCTGTCCAGCAAGTGCTTGTTCTGTTGTCTGTTGTCCTCCATTCTGTCCAACTAGTGCCTGTTAATTACCTATATATATATTTACTACTCACAGGACAAGACGGGAATTACATTCAAAAGCAGCAATATCTAACGGCAATTTTACTTATTCAAAAATATTTTTTTTTTAACCACTGTGCATCACCACAGTACACGAACTACGTAGCAGCAGCGAGGATCCCAATGTGTGTATACGGGATCACACATTCTATAAATATTTTTGTGCACACCGTCTTTGTCGAGTGTTACTATTTTCGGAAGAGTACATAAAAGGGAAACAATACAATTAATGTCTAACTTTCAACCAAAGTTGCATCCCTTGATGCTTCGGACAGAAGCAGTCCTAATCTTTCTTTGTCTCCTCAAAGCTAGAACGTAATAAGACTACACACAAGCAAACATTAGAATAGGCACTACAAGAACGTCGGCTCCACGAGAGAAACAGCTTGACAGCACGGATTTCACAAGAAGTCCCTTGAGGGAATAAATTTATGCCGATGAGAAAAGCCTATGACAGAATCTTCACTTTATGAGATCATTTGTTTTGAAAAAATAGGAGTTTTCTCTTGTTTTGGAGAGGTGCGTCCTGTTCAACCTAGACACAAGGTCCGTCGGTTATATTATGGCGCGCGCATATATATATATAAGACCTTGTGGTCTGATGTATTTATGAGAGAAATAGGTTTGATTATAAGACAACAAAAACCATTTGAACAAATCAACTAAAAAACATTAGCCATCCAAGACTGAAAAAGGTCATCAGGTAAGGAGGCACATAAGCAACCCAAAGGAAGATCAAAGGAGTCTGGGTTTCTGAATCACTTTTCTTCTATGGAAATCTCCAGATTTAGCATCTGGAATGTTCGAACATTGAACGAACACGAGAAAAATGACACAGGTGACAGCAGAAATAAGGGACGACATGAGTGATGTCCTGAGACTATGCGAAACATGATGAAGAAAAGGAGAAAGCTTTTTACCTTTACTCGTTTCGTTTAAATAACACGCAAGTGCTTGTTTTGGCTTTGCCATCTTGTTTCTGTATAACGTGACTCATTCAGGTTTTTTTTTTTTTTTTTTAAGTATTATTTTTGACTACATGTTTTTATTTTCTACAAACAAACTTCAACGCATTTCAAACAATTCGTGAAATGTGGTTGTGTCCTCGATAAAACAGAAGTCATCGACAACAACTGCCATCTTCACATCTAAGATCGGCTGCAACGGATCTCCAACGTCTTGAAGTCCATCTCTTGAATTCATCTTCCCACTTATCGCACTGTCTTCCTCCAGCACGCTTGCTTTCAAATCTTCCTTCCACTATCATCTTCAGCAAAGCTTAATGTGGAACATAGAAGAAAAAAGATAGAAATGTAGATTAGCTAAGTTCACGTCGATAATATCAAAATGACATCACTGATTCTCCGCTGAAAATAAATACAATTCTGAGGCTATTAATCGCGCGAGACGAATCCTTTCTGGCCATTCAGCTATTTATAAAACGTCGCTGTCATCTTTGTGCCACGTAATTGTTTATTCGATGAACTCAAAAACGGTTTGCTTCTTCTGTTTCATCTGGATTTCTATGCAGGAATTCCGACATGTGGTTTGCTTTCCCCCGACCTCTATATTGCTGGCAAAAACACTAAATCATTGCCCAATTTCCCGCCGTGTTATCTATTATTCTATTGAGATCTGAGAAGAGGGTATCTGTCCATCATTTGCGAACACGAGACATCTTGTCTAGATCAAAGCTGTCCAATCGGCGAAGGAAATAGAGACGGATATTTATTATAAAAACATTACACTTGAGTCTGTTGCCCGAGATACTAGATGTTTCTAAAATGCTCAATTTATGTTATTCAGATTAGAATATGTTTTATTATATCGTCGACGAATTAGCCTTTACATTTTCTAAAAGTCGTCTGTAACGTCATCGAACGTCTCAATGACGTCCAGACGTGTAAACTTTCTTCATAACATTATCATGGCTGTTTTGGCTAGCTTTTGATTTGTAAAGAACATTTCAAATGATGAATACTACCAGCTCAACAGAAGAGAACAACTGGTAATCTTCAGACTCCGCACTGACCACAACAGATTGAGATACCATCTATTCATCAAGATAAAGATAGAAACTACCGATCAGTGTAACTGTGGCACTGATAAAGCGACTGCTGAACATCTGCTTCAAAGTTCCCAACATATGCGGAACAGAGAAGGCGCAGATGGCCGACACCAGTTCAATTAATGGAAAAGCTCTACGGAGATTCAAATAGCCTCAAACTGACTACTGCTTTCTTTGAAAACATTCAAGTAGGCGTCTGAGAGTATACGAAGAAGATGATATGGCGTTGATTTAATGCAGTGTATAAGACAACAAGAACTTCGTACAGGCTATACAATAGAAGGACTGTTCTGGAAAGATACACTAGCCAATGCATATCACGGATTGTGTATCAAAATATGCTCTTATTTGAAATAATATTAGACAAGAGAAATAAAACTGAAATCTAGCCAGAGTCTCACAAACTACTCATTAATACTTAATGAACCATTTTTGGGGATTGGAGCACTGAAGATACAATAGATCTGTTCTAAGTGGTCTAAGAGAGTCACTGCAGAATGCATCTGTTAAACAACTTCATAAGTATTAAAGTTACGTGTTACGCTTCAGGTGTACGGAAGTCAGAGGAAATCAAGCCTAGCACATAAATCAGGATCTTTACCTCAAACGTCAATGCAGTCTTATTGTATGGCTATAAAACATGGAGAACTATACAAACAACAACAAAGAAGCTACAGACTTTCATAAATGGGTGCTTGCATGGAATAGGAGGATTGAAGTGGTATGTCAAGGTCACTAATATGGAACAGACGACAAGAATCAAACAAGTGACAGTTAATCTAGAAGTGGGGGAAAAACGGTGTCCTTAGATAGGACGCACACTGAGGAAACCTGCTGACTGCATTACTAAGCAGTTCTTGTTCTGGGAACGCCAGGGTAAGAGAGATAGGGGGAAGACCGAGAAACTCATGGAGAAGGGAATCGAAGACAGACATAACAGGAATAAAGACATGCAAAGAACTTAAACGGATGGCACAATGGCAGAAGGACTTGGCATGAATTTGTTGAAGGTAATACACCTGTATGAATTTGTTGAAGGTAATACACCTGTATGAATTTGTTAAAGGAAATACACCTGTATTAGAGTAAAGCTAATTTAGAAATAACGCAGGCTGTAAGTGGGAACATAACGCCTAGAGGAGAACAGTAAAGAGTTGATCAGAGTGCACCATCAAGACAAGAGGCAGACAACGTTGGAAATTCATTCCAGTCGATCTTCGTTGCAGAGATGGCAGCTAATGATGACGATGAATTAAGAAAACAAAAAAGCTAATAGGAATAAATAAAATGTTTCTTATACATCAAATGTCAGTAATTGCAACGCTGAGAAGCCAGAATAATGAAGACCTGGGCGACCTACGAGTAGTGCTTCACAAACTATGTCAAAGATTCAAAAGCGTGGTGATCCAATGGATCCTGTCTCATTGTAACATCGCCGGCAGTGAAGAGGCTGACAGATTTTCAAAGGAAGGCGGAAAGGTAACTCAACCTGATACAAGCATTCGAAGAAGCAATGAGTTTTATCAGAGGCAGATACAGGACCAAATGGGATGCGGAACACTCTGACTGTACAAAATGGATGCGCATTACCAGCTCAGCAGAAGATAACAAGTGGTAATCTTCAGACTTCACACGGACAACATCCGATTGGGATACTATCTATTCAACATACTAAAGATACAAACTACTGATGTAGCACCAACTGTAGCACCGATATAATGATTGCTGAACATCTGCTTAGAATGTGTCTAACGTATGAGGAACAGAGAAAGCACATATGGAGTCCATTCCTGGAAAAACTCTCTGCGGAGATGCAGATAAACTTAACTGACCAATGCTTTCTTTGAAAATATTCAAATAGACGACTCAGAGTGTATAAAGCAGAAGAAGAAGAAGAAGATATATGAAAACAATTTTTTTTTAAATATTGAGTATTTAATAAACAAAAGTTTAAGAAAATTATAAATCATTTTTACAAATATCCAAAAACAGTTAACATAAAACAACAACCACCATTATAAAGCAAACACGGCCATATGTCATTAGCCTGGTTTGTATAAACCTTGATCCACACACAATAATCTAGAACACTTAGAATCATTGCCAAGGAGACGCCTATTGTGGACAATGTTCACTTATGGTAATAAGAATGTGGGCCCTCTTGAGACGCAAGGAAACGCCTCTGACGCGATTTGATCAAAATATTATGAATGAAATGCAGACAAATGGACGTTGAGAGAGGCGTGTGACAGCTGTACCAACACATCGTGCATAATGGAGAAAACAAGTGCCCAAACGGTGTGTCATTGAGTGTTGCAGGAGTTGTCTAGGAAGTGAAAACGTCTTGCACGTTGTGATGTAATTCAGAATTTCGTCATCTATATTGACACATAGAAGAGAACTAGAGACATGAATGGACATTGTGAGGACGAGATGAAAATAACTTAAGTTGATGACTTGTGACAGGAGGATGTCGTTCCTCCAGGAGCAAAGCGTATTGATAATGACACTTGTCTATTTTTATCATTGCGCTAAGTTTCTCGTAGACAAATATATGTATAAGAAAATACGTATCAGAAACAAAAATATATACAAAGTTTGAGGAACAGACATGGATAATGAATTAAGAATTCAACGGGCAGGAGGAGCTTTCTTTGAGCTGGGAAATATATGGACATCAATAGACATCAAGTCCAACATTAAAATATGAATCTCAACCTGACATGTCTTGTCGGTCTTGTTGTCTAGTCTCAAAACTTACTTACTTAGTCGTTCCCCTTCTACCGTGAGGTGTAGAGGTTTGGAAGAGAGATGTGGCCGGGCAGGGTGTTTGGGGGTTTTGCTGTTTATACGAAGAATCCAGTTAATCGACTAGCCTATACGCTTGAGGTGGAAATTGTTCTTCAACAGACTTAAGGTTGTACCAGGTTCTGGGATGATCCTCTAAGGTGTATTTGGTTAGAACATTGCAGAACAGAATTTAGCTGATAAGGCAGAAGGCAAGCGTGCTGCAAGAAAGGCCAGAATGCACAGCAACACTACTATCGACTCTAACCATGTGTGCCCCGTATGTGACAGGGCCTGTAGGGCCAAAATAGGATTAATTAGATACATGAGATCACGGCACAGATGTGTCACAACTCAAGTCTGAAGCTGTCGCCATCTTCGCTTGCGATGCGCAACTATTATTATTATTATTATTATTTGGTTAGAGCAGTTAGTAAGGCATTATAGTTTTCTCAACAGACTTTCCTTTCTTCCTTTCATGTTTATAGCATAGGTAATAATTTGACGACCTCCCCTTGGTGTCAACGTGATCTTTATTGATCATAAACTCATGTACATGATGGTGGGACGATTAAAACATGTATTATACATTCATTTACAAGCGTAAGTTGTTCCTATCAACATAGTATGAGGAATCGACATCGTATGAATCAAGCCTATTCAGCTCCTGGCTACTTGTTCCTTCAAATACCAGTTTGTTTTGATTACAAATACATAAAAGCAGTGTTCGTTCAGATAGATTAGTTCATTTTCCTCAGTTTTATTTCAGAGCTTCATATTCTACCTAACCATTGGTGCTTCTACAAGTCAAATTTACATCTCTGCAATTTACTCAAGATGCAACCTGCAGCCATGAGCAAAATCTATCTTGCCTTGATATGAAAAATCTCACAGGAATTCTGGTCACTCTACTTACAGTTCTCCTTAATTGGAATATCTCACATATCATAGACTAGGATTATGCCACTGCTAAATGAGCACGTCATTTAATTTAATCGAAGAATCCTCGAAAGTTTGGCAGTCTAAGGACAACATGTCCGGACAGTATCAAAACTGATCTTTGGCCGGGTCAGCCCGCTGGGTTTCCAGCTCAAACTGGGTCAGCGTTGCGTGATCTTTATTCATCTCACGATTGGACAATAAATTTATCTACGCTGTTACTATCATGCTCCGTTTCTATTATAAATTTACCGTTAAATTTTAACTAATTTCTATCACCCAAGCTATAGTCTGTTTAGTTAGAATTGATAGTTCTTAAAGTGACGAGCTCACTGTCACAGAGAGCGCCAGACTATCCTATCGGCTGTCTTCTTCCTGGCCTGGTTCCATTCTAGTCTTCGGTCCTTCAAAGATTGTCTAATGTTGTACTCCCAGCGGACTCTGGGTCGTCCTTGGGGTCTGGATCCCTGGCTCTTTGTTTCCCATGCTTGTCGTGGTAGCCGATCTTCTCCCGTTCTGCAGATATGGCCAAACCATCTTAGTTGGGACTGTTCTACTTTGGTCTGCAGGGGGTGGGATTTTAGGCCTTGAAGTATCGTCTGGTTGCGGACCATGTCTCTTCTTGTTACTTCAACCACCTTCCTCAGATACCTCATTTCTGAGGTTTGGATCTGGCTTTTGTGGGTTGTAGTCATTGCCCATGACTCGCATCTATATGTCAAGACTGGGACATAGGTGGAGCGGTATACAGCCATCTTCGTTTTCTTACCAACCACTCTCTTCCTGAGGAATCCTCGATTTATAGCCTGAACAAGTCTCCCAGCTACTGCTTTTCGAGTGGCCAACTCTTCTTTGATGCCTCCCTTTCGGTCTATAATAGCTCCGATGTATTTAAAGTGGTTAACCTGCTCCAGGACCTGTTCTCCCAGCTTAATCTGATGTCTTCTTTCTTCTCGTGATATCACCATGGATTTCGTTTTAGAGCTGCTTATGACCATCCCTCTCTTCTCCAGCTCTTCCTTCCAGACTTGCAGGTTGGATTGGAGATGTGCCTCTGATTTAGCAATCAGGGCAACATCATCAGCAAATGCCTGCTATTAAATACAGACCTGTTTCATCTTCCAGGACCCCACTGAATACTTTCTTGTTCTCTCCTTACATGCCTTGATGACATCGTTCATGATGAGTATGAAAAGATAAGGCGACAGGATATCGCCTTGTCTTACACCAGTGGTGGTCCTAAACTTATCTGTCTTATGGTTTGCCGTCCTCACATAATTTCTGCAAAACTTGTAGAAACTCTGTGTAGCATGAATCAGAGATGCTGGAATGTTCTTCCTTGCCAAACAGTCCCAAAGTTTGCTCCAGGGGACCCTGTCAAACGCCTTTTCCAGATCTATGAAACAAAGATGGATCTCACCCTTATACTCAAAGGCCTTTTCACTCAGCTGTCTGAGTGTGAAGATTAGGTCTTGAGAACTTCGGTTTGCTCGGAATCCGCACTGGACCTCATCCAATTGTGGCTCAGCTAGGCGTCGGAGTCTCTGCTCTAGGATTCTAGAGTAGATTTTACCAGGGACACTGAGAAGGGATATGCCTCTATGGTTTACACATTGTCGATTGTCACCCTTTTTGAAAATTGGTGTTATGATGTGTGACGTGTAATGGAAAAAGAGTCTACAGTATAATCTGACAGCTGATTGCAACCTTATAGCTGCCCTCTGATTTGCTAGCTAAACAGGCATATATACCAAGTGTCTATTTCTGCATCGTACCATTCTGTCCCGTCTTCTTTTCTTCTAACACGAGCTAACGAAATGTTTACAAACTGCGTGACCTGTCAGTCATAACAGGGAAGCAAATCAGGCCATGTTTACCTCGTCCCCTCATGCGAGCATCTGTCAATCATAATAGTTCTCAGATAGGCAAGCACGTGGGAGAGACAAAAACACAGACCCTTTTGAAGTTTCGTAATCAGTGGAAGATAGAAACCACTGGGCTCTTTGATCCCGAGAAGCGGACATTCTACAAGGGAACCCGTTAGCCGAACAGAAAGTCTTTTGATGCCGGTCGAAAACTCCCGACGAGAAACCTCATCGACCGACCGTAAGTCTTTTATCTTGATACGCTTAGTTTCTGAATTCTGGGTAACACCGGAACGCGAAATTAACGCATTCAGAGATCAGAGAATCCTAATGATATATATACTGTTGTTTTCTTAACCCCATTGTCAGTTGTCAGTCAGAATTCGGAAGTATCTAGCGCGCATCCTTAAACTATTTCCTTGTGTGGATTTGTTACTAGTTTTCGGGGAGATTTCATTTCTGAATTTTCTGGTAAAGGATAATAGTGCTAATGTTTTAAAGAAGTGATAGCTTTTAACATTTATTCTTCACTAAGATTTTCTCGCTAGTAAAACGCGTGAAATAAAGTAACGCGTAGCGATTTCCTTCCAGATATCTATTAAAATGTTAAATCACGCCACCCGCATACCTTAGACCATAATGATGTTAACAGTATAGGCAGACGCGACACTTAATCTCTACAGGAGAGAGATAAACCCGACGGTTTAGCTGACTGGAACCCCATCGAGGCCAGCTCCTTGACGTGGAGATGGGGCTCAAGTACAGCCATCAGCGGCTGAAAAACGAAGACTGGTCATGCCCTCCTACACTCGAGCAAGACCACAGTCTGCCCTAGCAAATCAATGTGCTGAAGACGGAGGCAACCAGCCAAGAGGCGCACCACAGCAATCAGGATGCCACGCACATGCGCTATGGAAGTATGCCTATATCTGCAAAACGTTATGGCGCTCGCCCTGTGACGGACACCCAGGCAGGTGCAGTGCCGGGCCCTCTGCCTCGGAAGGGCCCAACCCCTACTACTGGGGGTCCTTCTCAATTGCCCCGTGGAGCCAGGAGGCATGAGAATAGAGCTACTGGTCAAGCAAAGCAAAGACCATTTAAAATAATGCACTGGAATGCTGAAGGCGTCAATAGTAAACAAGACGGCTACAGCAAAAAATTAGAGCTCGAAAATATCTTGAATGAAGAGTAAGTAAATGTATGTTGCTTGCAAGAAACCCACCTCAACAAGGACATAGCCTTCAAAATCAGAGGCTACCAGTGCTACCGATCTGACCGAATAGACAGGCGAAAGGGTGGAATACTGACACTCGTGAGGAATAACATCAGTGCATGTCAGCTTGAAACATATATGGAGGGGGCGGAATACCAGAAGCTTCATCTCAGGACAGAAAGTTCAGAATTCCACCTGCTCAACTACTACTGTCCGAGTGACCGCCCACTGGCACTTGATACAATCCCAGCAAAAGAAAGACTGATTGTATGCGGAGACTTCAACAGCCACTCACAGAGCTGGGGCTATGATCACATGGACAGGAGAGGTGAGGAGCTTGAAAACTGGCAGGATGACAATGGGCTTATCCTGATTAACCAGCCAATCGACCCACCAACCTTCTACTCGAGATCATGGCACACCACCTCTACACCAGACCTGGCATTCCACTCACCCGGCATGGAGTGGAACACCACACGCGTTGTAGGGAAACAACTTGGAGGCAGCGACCACCGGCCAGTCTTCCTAATTGTGGAAAATGAACTTGTCAAGGAGAGCAGCACTCTCTCTAGGTGGAACTACAAGAAGGCAGACTGGACAATGTACCAGCACCGTACTAGTATACTGGCTAGAGATCTGACTGTAGACAAAGACATCAATAAGCTAGTCGATGAATTCAGCAGATGCATATTACAGGCTGCTCGTGAAACAATACCTAGAGGGGCTCGTAAGCACTACAAACCATATTGAAATAGTGAACAAGAGCAGCTGCACAACGACGTGGAAACATCTCGAAAGCAGGCAGAGACCAGTCCATGCCAAGAACACCACAATAACTACCAGCAAGCTAAGGCCAAATTTCAAAGGGCCAAGTTGCAGGCCAGGCGAAGAAGCTGGAAGGAGAAAACAGAGTCCTTGAACTTCGAAAGAGATACGAGGAAACTGTGGAAGCTGGTAAAACAACTTAACGATGAAGGTACAGGGAGAAACTCAAGGATTGCTCTGTACAAAAATGGAAACATCCTCATGGGAAAACAGACAGCTGATCACTTTGCAGACTCCTTTGCTAAAGACAACAACATCGAAGTTAGCCCAGAGAAGCAATAGGAGACTCGTGAGAAACAACAATACACAGGACGAGATGGAACCATATCTGAAGTTATGGAGGCACCAATTACATTCAGAGAACTTGAGCTTGCAATATCCAAATTGAAAATGAGAAAGTCGCCAGGAGTTGATGGAGTGTCCAATGAAATGATTAAGAACTTGGGAACCGCAGCAAAAACAAAGCTGCTGCAGATCTTCAATATCTGTTGGAACTCAGGCGGAGTTCCACAGACCTGGAGGGAAGCAATCATGATACCACTCCTAAAACCAGGAAAAGACAGTTCCACTGCCTCCAGCTATAGACCAATCAGCCTTACAAGCTGCCTCTGCAAAACAATGGAACGTATCATCAACCTCAGGCTACAGTGGTACCTTGAAAGTGAAAACCTTCTTGAACCACAGCAGACGGGCTTTAAGCAGTGTTATTCCACAGAAGATCAGGCAACTTACCTTTCCCAAGAGATTGAGGATGCGTTCCAAGATAAGAAACTAGTACTAGCAGCATGGATAGATCTAAGGAAAGCATTTGACAAGGTTTGGAAAGAAGGGCTTCTGAAGAAACTGGGAAAATGTAGAGTGAATGGTAAGATGTACAAATGGGTGAAAGCATACTTGCATAACAGAACAGCCCGTGTACAACTAGATGGCCTCAAGAGTAAGAAAATTCTACTGCATCATGGCGTCCCTCAGGGAGGGGTTCTGTCCCCACACTTTTCCTAGTCTACATCAATGACCTGGTTGCTGAACTACCACATGGAATGAAAGTGGCGATGTACGCTGATGACCTGGTAATATGGTGCACAGATGAGCATGCAACAGTGGCCACCAAACTGCTACAAAGAGCTATAGATGCCTTAACCACATGGGCAAATAGATGGTGTGTCAGCATCAACACAGACAAGTGCAGCACTACGCTCTTCACCCTTTCTCCTAAACGAAAAGCTGGTGTCATCAAGATAAACGAAGAGCTCCTGAGAGAAGATAAACAACCTACCTATCTCGGAGTTACATTCGATGATAGGCTGACATGGAAGCAGCACATCAACAAGGCAGCAACAAAGGCCAGGAGGAAGTTAGCCATCCTGAGAAAACTAAGTGGAACCACATGGGGAGCCAGCGGGAAAATACTTAGTAAAATTTACCAGCAGGGCATACGACCACACCTAGAATATGGGTCAGCTGCGTGGTGTCCAGCATCAAACACCACATTACAAGAGCTAGATAAGGTGCAAAACCAGGCGCTTAGGGTCATCACGGGGGCAATGAAATCAACGCCTATAGTGGAGATGGAGAAAATGGGGAGGATACAAGCACTGAGAGAACGCAGAGACACGAAAGTGCTAACACAGGCAGAAAAGTTCCTCTATATGCCGAGCCATCCAATGAAGGACAGATTCCAAAACCTAGCAATGGGGCGACTGAAAAGAAGCAGCTTTATCCACCAGGCCAAACGATTTCGTAGACAAACCTCAGACCTGCCTGAAGTTAACAGCCCCCTAAAGTCTGTGCCAGAACAAACCCCTTGGAGAGAGGAGCATGGACTACCAGTACACATCCACACAAAAATGAAAGGAAAATTCGACAGGGATGAACAGAACAGCGTGCAACGTAGGACAGTCACTCTCAGTTTCCTGGATGATGAATACCCACAGGACCTCTGGGTCAGAGTATATACGGAAGGATCAGCACAAAATGCAGTAAAGAATGGAGGAGCAGGGGTGTACATAGAATACCCAAACAACACTAGGGATACGGTCAGAGTACCAACGGGGAAATTCTGTAACAACTATGATGCAGAAATCCAGGCAATCAAGGTGGCAACTGAGAAACTACTGAACACCAATCTTGGTCCACAGCCTGTAGTATTCCTGATAGATGCAAGATCAGCATTCCAAGCACTTCAGTTCAGAAAATTGCCAGGCATACAAGCCCTACTTTCTGAACTGTGCAACCAGCGCAGGGTCGCCATGCAGTGGATACCGTCTCATTGTGGAATACCAGGAAACGAGAGAGCAGACGGACTGGCTAAAGAAGGTGCTGCAGAGGAGCAACCGGATGTACCAGTTGCGTACCATCAGAAGAAAAAGATGATCAAATCTATCAGAAAGCCACCAACATCAACGCAGGATGACTACCAAGCTATGAACAGATCAGAACAAATTGTCATTCTGCGCCTCAGAACAGGACACAACCGCCTCCGCAGCCACATGTATACAAAATTCAAGATTGGCAATTCAGCCATGTGTACATGTGGACAGGCACCCAAGACTGCGGAGCACGTACTTCAAGATTGCCCCGAATATGATATATTGAGGCAAACCCACTGGCCCAGAGAAACAACACTGGAAGCAAACCTATATGGACCTCTGTATGAACTACAAAAGACAGTGAAGTTTATACAAGAAACAACATTGCAGATATAGACAATATAGTTCAAGCGAACGAAAGAAAAAGAAGCTGACTTGACTTATAGGCAATAAAGCGACTGATAGGGGAGTCTAGATTACACGTTATATTTCATTTGTGCATATTTGTCATTATAGTGTCTATTATTTGTGATACCATACGACGAACTAATAGACGCCGAAAAAAATGTAATAGCTTTTTAATGACAGGCGAGCATTGTTTAGGTAGCGCGTATGAGGAGATTCAATAATAACTAACATTGTACGCTGAACGCCGGCTCGAGCAGGGGCGGGCAAATTAACATACTTCAGTCCGACCGAACTCAGCGCCAGCGGTGTGTGTTAACTGGTAGGCGTAAAGAAACACCGTTTGCCTTTTAAATTTAATCAGGACTGACGAAGTGGAGAAGAGATCGTCTTGTCCCGTCTGTGTGTAGATATAGGATTAGCATATTTTTTATATTAATGTTTCTTGTATTCTTTGCAGACCTGATCACAAGGGCGGCCAACGGTCTTTTTCTTTTTTGGATTTGTTATTTTCTCCTTTTCTTAGCTTGTGCGTCACCAATTTCATTTGTGAACGGGCACTTGCCAGAGAGTATTGGAGGACAATACATTTTTAACACTGGACTTACCAAACCCAGATTTATATTTTTACCAGCCACAAGTGGTGAACCTTATTTTATCCCCGACTCCTGACAGTCGTAATTCAAGTGGAGTATACCTCTCTAAATACCTACGCAGTGCAGAATCGGCGCTTTTAACACAGAGTTGGCCGATAGAAGAACCATTATCATCATATGAACATTATCTTTAGCAACCAGATGTTTCCCAATACTGGAAGTATTTTTTCCCGTTAAAGAGTGAACCTCAAGAACTCTCATAGTTTTAACTATTTGTAATAACACTTCTAGGAGAAGCAAACATATTAGGCGTTCACCTCACTAGCTAATTTCTGGGGATGGACTGGGGTCAATTTGGATCTGCCACAACTGGAGTGACAGAATATTAAATGAACATAGATAATATATTAATGGAGTAATTCTATTACCAAGGGATATTACAGACCTACCATACCAGGCAATCAGGAAAGAGTGTGAGAGTGGCCACTGTTTGAAAGAGTGTGCGAGTATTTTCTTGTTTGCGGGAAAACTATCCATATATCTGATTTGTCTAAAAGTTTGTTTATTTTACTGGGTCTCATAGAATACCACTACTGTTCATTCTGTAATATAGTGCTAACCTTCAATCTTTGGGTTAATAATATTTTAGGTTTTTTCCTCCAATTCAGGCAGGGCGCACTTTTTCTGCTTTATGCTTTTATGCATGTAAATGAATCTTTGATCTTTTCCTTTAGATATTTTGATGTTGTCGAGTTTTAATGATAATAAACTACAAAGAAACTTACCTTTGCGTGTTGGTCAGACCCATACCCATTTATCCGTAGTTTTTTCACGTTTGTGTGTCTTGTTGTCACATAGCTGTGTGTGCGTGTGTGTGTGGGGTGTGTGTGTGTGTGTGTGTGTGTGTGTGTGTGTGTGTGTGTGTGTGTGTGTGTGTGTGTGTGTGTGTGTGTGTGTGTGTGTGTGTGTGTGTGAAGAAACACACTATTCTTGAGAGGGAGGTAAAAGCTGTCTTGCAACAAAGTACAGTCGTACGGATAGGATGGAGGAGATAACCTAATCACTCTAGAGACATATCTTTCCCTCAATCTACCACCTGTGAAAAATCTATCTGTCGACACCCACTCTACTCAGACTGGGCAAAATAAAACAATTAGCCTTCCGTACGAAATGATGGCAATCTCCCAATCCTTTGGTATGTTCTTGTTGCACCACGCTGCATGTGGGACCCTCAATAGTAATAGGTCTCCTGATGCTCCCATGTACTTAACCATTTCTGGTGTTATACCATCATGCCCTGCTGCTTTGCCCATCTTGATTTTCTCCAGTGCTGCCTTCAGTTCTTCCATCTTTAGGTCATCTTCACCATCATTGGTTTTCTCTTCTGTGCTAGTGGTTATCATTTCTGATGCTTGACCTTGCTCACCATCCAGGAGTAGCAAACATAAGAAAAGAATAAACGAGGTGAGTACATTAGTTATACA
Source organism: Oreohelix idahoensis (assembly GCA_024509875.1). NCBI lineage: Eukaryota > Metazoa > Mollusca > Gastropoda > Stylommatophora > Oreohelicidae > Oreohelix > Oreohelix idahoensis. The sequence goes on from JAMPIV010006706.1 coordinate 44,905, forward strand.
ATAGAAGACTTATTCATGTTTTCTTTCTCTCGCTTCTGACAAAACCTGTGGCCACATTCATTCACTCTTTACCGAATAGGTGATTTCACAACGTCTGGAACTTCTCTCTTGATACAACTGGCATTTGATCCAGATTTATTGTTCCAATCTCATTTACATTCAGTCCCATCGTGGTGACCTAACAAACCTTAACATTTCCGACGTTTGATCATTTGTGGTGTGACCAAGAATTTTATACTGAGAGAAGTTGCCGACCTGACATTTCCTAAGTACTGGAAACCTCAAGATTCTGACACTGTGAGCACTGTGACATATATTACCTGAACTGATTTGAAGTGACATAAACAGTAATCCAGAAACAAATATAGTCGTAAAGAGAACGCTCCCCGGAAAAATTGGATTTAACCAGTCTCTGTAGAGCTGGGGTTCTCTTTGCCAAAAGAACACTGGATGTGCTGTATGTGTGTGTCCTAAAGTTCGCGCCAGAAGGTGAAAATCAAGTTTGTAGGTAAGAACGAATGTCAGTGGCCACTGTTGTATGTATAGAAAGAAAGCAGGAATGAGTGGTTCTTTGATCGTATAAATTCATGCACCCACTGTGTATTTTTTTGATGCAAAGTTTTGCTAATACTGTTCCTCTTAGAATAGATTAACGTATAAACTCTGTTCTTTACTGTAGAGGGAAATCCTAGACCATAGGGTATAAACCTTTGACTCTTTTGGGGTTTAATAACTATTCTTCTAACGGGATTTTTGTCTCAACAGAGGGAGGGAGGATTACACCTATGAGTCTAACTCTGTAATTAATTCATTAACCTATGTTCATTTGTATTTGATTTGATATTCAACATATTGCTGGTTGTAAAGTTTTTCTTTATGATAAAACAAATTTACATAAACTTTATTTACGTGTGTCGGTCCGCTTGTCCAAAAAGATCCCTAATCCATTGATGTAGTTTTCAAGTCTGTGCGTCTAACTGTCGTCACTTATGTGTGTGTGTATGTGAGTGGTTATGTATATATATATATATATATATATATATATATATATATATATATATATTCTAGTAGACTGTCTGACTAACTAAGTTCTGTTGTAGAGATAGGCTGAACGAGAGAAGTTTCTCGATTTCAGGGACAGACTCTAACTAGTTTCCACCATCTCACTCGTGAAAATCTATTTTCTTTACATTACCTCTCACTGAGCTATCACCTGTTCTTATCTATTCAGAAGGGACCAATCTATGTCTTAATTCCCCTATCAAAAAATCTACGACATACCAAGACGGGCCAGCGGAAGTTATTATCTCACTATCACCTGTGTTTTCGTACCTCCGCCAGACGGATTTCTCAGACAGACAATATGGCCTCCTTTCATCGATCGTGCACGACCATATTGTGTCAATAGATATCGAATCTATCAAATGTAGCTAGACGGCTAAAGTGATAAACGTATTACCCGCTGACCGGAGTAAATAGCCTGGTATTAAAACGATTCACCTGGCGAAACGTAAACAAGTCTGGGAGTGGTTAGAGCAAAAATTGTAGGGCATAAAATATGCCGAATAATAGGACGATGAATGAGGAAAATGAAGAGATACTGCCGGAGAGAACGATAGTTATGAAAAGTGCACCCAAATAATAGGACGATGAAAGAGAGACAGAAGGGCGCCAAAGTACATGCACAAACCGTTTTGTCACACCGTCGTCAGTGATGACGTAACGTTATTGTAACAGACTAAATGTTTCTATAAATTACCCTGTGTTATGATTCAGAATACTCGGTAAATCCGTTTCATTAATGTGCTGAATAAATGCATTTTTCTTTTTCTTGTGTACCTGACTATAAATTTAATAAATTTTCTTGTTTGATTCTTTTGAGGGAGGTGGTTGAAATAACAAGAAGAGACATGGTCCGCAACCAGACGATACGTCAAGGCCTAAAAACCCAGCCCGTGCATACCCAAGTAGAACAGTCCCAGCTAAGATGGTTTAGCCATACCTGCAGAATGGTAGAAGATCGGCTACCTCGACAAGTATGGGAAACTAAGAGCCAGGGATTCAGACCTCCAGGATGACCCAGAGTCCGCTGGGAGGACAACATTAGACAATCTCTGAAGGATCAAGGACTAGAATGGAATCAGGCTAGGAGGAAGACAGCCGATGGGTTTGTATGGAGTTCTCTCTGGCAAAACTCTACACCTTAGGGTGGAAGAGAAACAACTAAGTAAGTAAGTTAGTATGATATTTACATGTTCACATAAACTACTTGTGCAACACGTTACTGTACCCAGTTGTGTGTGTGTATAACACTAAACTACTAATCTCAGCTGGGTGCAGTTCATCTATCGAGCAACACATTTTTATCTGTCTATATCTCCTCTGAAGAAGTATGGTGGAGATACCAACATGCTTAGCTTATTAAATTATATTCACGCTATTTGCAGTGAACTTCCCATTATTCCTCAGAAATTAATGTTTAGAAATACTCTCATCTATACTCACTCTAGTAAATATTTCTTGAGTAGGTTTTCTTTATATTTTTCTAACAGGTTATCTACTCTCATCCACTTTTCACAATCTTGCAGACAACTACTATACAGTACAGGTCAGATTACACAAGACAAAGACCTTAAGACTGTATCTACTAAATGATTACTATTGTGATTTAGGAGATCACACCACATAGATAGACAGATGGAAGGAATGAAAAGAAATAAATAAATTTTAAAATACAAAACGGTATGAAATAATTAAAGAAGATTTTAAAATAAAAATGAAGAAGAAAGTTAGAGATAAAATTGATAAAGATAACACACGTGGAGAAATAAGCGTCTTTCAAGTGAAGGAAAATATATACTGTACGTAGACACTTACGTTTTTCCTCTCCAGCGCGTCTCTCAACCGTCTTAGCCGCATCAACCAAAGCACGTACCACAGTGTTAAATTTCGCCACCAAAGATTCAAAGTTTGAGAACTGCGATCCCCCACAGACCGACGAGAACCTGTTTCTGCTGCTGCCAACTGGGCTTGACATGTCTGGAATATCGCCGCTGTTGTAGTCTACGTTGTCACATATGTTGTCTATATGTAAGGGAGGAAAGGGTAGATATTATCCGTCTTGCTGATACAAATCCCTTAATGATGAAAAAATAAAAACGCTAGGAAAATACACAAAGACGAAGTACTGTATACAAAGCGATAACAAATGGATCGTGGGTCAAATCCCACACATTCTTCTCTCATTGGAAGATGTTACTGACCCTCAACAACAATAATAATAACATAACGATCGTCTATTTCACGCCTTATGGGGCATGGGGCTAGCACAGTAGATGACGTCTGGGGGAAACCCACAACAAGGCACAAACTCTTGCAGCGTTGGCTTCTGTGGCACGTTCTTTTAGACGATGAGATTGCCAGCCTCATGAACAATCTCACTAACCACTGCGCTACCTCGGCTTATAAGAGACGTAGAGGAAAAACTGAAGAAAAAAAAACACGAAGAAAACTGGGGAAAGAATTGAAAGGAATAAGGACAGACCTTGATGAGATGGCACGGGATAGCAAGACTTGGCAGTCTGTTGAAAGCCTATGCTCCAGGGGAAGCTGAAAGATAATGATTATCAGTAAAACTATTTAAGCTATTATGGATACAGTTAAACAATTTTGATGTAATTATATTACATTGTACGAGATGTTCTCACTTATTTTGGGCCACCCTGTATATATATATATATATATATATATATATATATATATATATATATATATATATATATATATATATATATATATATATATATATATATATATATATATATATATATATATATATATATATATATCCTTTCAATTGCTTATGTTCTTGTGTTTAAACGTCATAGCACATCCCAGTTTCTGGAGTCAGAAACGTAAGGGAAAATGTAGACGTGTAAAGGTCTTGACCAGATGACATAGATCAGGAGGACCTAGCACAACACTGTTGAAGGCCTATGGTCCTTGAGGAGTCGAAGGATAATGATGAAGATGATGATGATAATGATGATGCTGAGAAAGTTGTTACACTCTTTAACGCAGATGGGTCGTATATTGATAATAGTTGTTGATCCAAATATGTAAGGAGTGCCCCACTTAATTTGAGCCCGAGGACCCCATACACTGGTTGTTACGCCCCTGATGATGATGTTTCAAGAGATTAGCAAATCCTGAGAAAGGCATAAAGTTATAAATGCAGGTTGATAAATGTAGAACCGAAGTACCCATACTTCAAGAAGCAAGCAATAACAGTCTTCGCCCCACCTTCCGCTCACTCATAATAATTTTCTAAAAATTTGACAGATAGGAGAAAGAGAGAGAGAGAGAGAGAGAGAGAGAGAGAGATAGAGAGAGAGAGAGAGGGGGAGAGGGAGAGAGAGAGTGAGTGATAGAGTGAGTGATAGAGAGAGAGAGAGAATACCAAAAAAAAGTGAAGGTATAACTCGCGAATCCTGTGAGATACCATCTTAAAGTTAACCCCTCATAGTTCGAACAAACTTGACCTGTATGGCATATAAAGGATCAAATTTTATAAACAAGTCTTCTTATCGGCAATTTTGAATTGTCACTTATCTTTTTCCTGTGATAACTCTTCTCTTGTAGCGTGCATTTCGCTTTATAAGGCGGACAAGTTTCTGATTGCTTGGTATTTAAACGTAATTTTTTAAACTCTAATGATCCTTGCAATGATACGAGATGAATAAATACGTATAACAATGTATCGTTTACCGTTTTGTTAAAAATACGATCATGTTGAACATCACCCACAATTCCTGGCTTACGACCGGTCTGTTTTATAGAAAGAAAACCGTGAAATTTGCTAATAGTGGTTATAAATATAAATTTTTCAAAACTTAGTAATATTCAGTTGTTCTTATTCTCGTTTTGCAAATATATTGTTGTTTAACTACGGTTTATGATCTTCTAGCTCTTTTGCAGCCAATACCAAGTTGAAGAGTACTTAGCAATATCTACACTGTAGATCTAGGTAGGTTTTTCCTGTTGCTTCAACTGTTGATGTTCTTCTTCTTCTTCCTCGTTCGTCCTGAAAAGGACGCTGGTTGCGTTGTGTCTGTTTACGCCGGAGCTGCGATATCTGCCCCTTTCGGCCGACACATCCGACTTCAGCACGGCATTTTTTGGGACCGGCTTTGCCTTCCCTCTTCGATCCCTACTCTCTCAGCTAGACTACATTGATGCAGCCTGTTTCCAGGACCACCACGTGGAGGTGGAGTAGGGTCTTGGTCAGCTCTGGTTCGCTGAAGCCTGACGCAAGCAGTCAAGCTATGGGTCGCTGACTGCATTCTCTATTGCTGCATCTTTGGGTCCCAACTGTTGATGTAATAGTGTTACAATGGAAGAAGATATGGATCTAGCTCTCACGTCAGCTCGTCGACTTATTTTTGTAGAGTGCGTCTGATTTGAATTTCACCGCTTCCTTGTATAGTGGTAAAGTGGCCGTCTCAGAGAGCATGCGCTGAAATCAATTTCCATTATGTACTTTTCCAGCCCGTAAGGACAATCTGTGCAAGTTTTGCAGCAAACCTTGCAATATCTCCTATATAACATTTTGTAGTGGTTCCAAGCTGTATTCCCTGGGTTTCTTATTAGTTCTACATTATTTTATGAAACTATGATCCCATTCAACGCGCTCTTTAATTAAATATTACAAATAATCAAGTGTGCAACTTTCGTATTTACAAAGCGAAGGAGGGATCTATTAAAGACCATCGGATTTTCCCGTAAGGCGAAGATTCTCCGTCAATCAGCGAAGAAAAGTGTCAACATAACATATCATGTGATCAATCCGCAGGGAATTTAGCCGATATATCATGACATATAGATCCGTAGTATGGGACCCAAAGATGCAGCAATAGTGAATGCAGTCAGCGACCCATAGCTTGACTGCTTGCATCAGGATCAGCGAACCAGAGCTGGTCAAGACCCTACTCCACCTCCACGTGGTGGTCCTGGAAACAGATTGCATCACTGCAGTCTGGCTTAGCGAGTAGGGATCGCAGTGGGAAGGCAAACCCGGTCCCAAAAAATGCCGTGCAGAAGTCGGATGTGTCGACCGAAAGGTGCAGATATCACAGCTTAGGAGTAAACAGACACAACGCAACCACCGTCCTTTTCTGGACGAACGAGGAAGAAGAGGAAGAAGAAGAATATCCGTAGTATATTTGTACCACATTATTATTGTATTCACTACAGTATTTTCATTCGTATATCAGCGCTATGGCATAATTATCAGTGGCGTATTATATGTTACTGAAAACATACTTATTTAAAATTGCTGACAATCGGATGATAATTATTCTTGGTTGAACTTACACATTGCGAGAACAGCCTTTGTTGGTCTAAACAATATTTGGAAGTCTTCCCAGTACAGCACCAACAAACAATTAAGATTACAAGAGAGTTGTATACTTTCTGCTTCTGTATGGTGCGGAATGCTGGTGAGTAACAGAAAGGGAAATGTCGAAACTGTCCTCTTTCCATATAAACTGCCTAAGGAAAATTCTCAGAATTGTTTGGCCCAACGCAAACAGACGTGCTGTCGCGAAATTGGTTTCAAGTCATTGCAAACGTCTTCAGGTAGATTTTTAAACATCGATTGACCGCTTTCAAAATGGCGGCGTATCAGCGAAATGTGTATCAGACAGAGGAAATCGCCAAGGATATATAAAAGCAGACGGGAATCAGTATGAAAAGGATTTTACATTTCAGTACAGGGAAGGATTGTGTATAACTGCAGATAAGAAGGAAAAGTAGGAAGTTCTCATTTACGGAGATATATGCGTACAGTTACGCTAAAAGCATGTAAACCCACTTCTGTTCTAAATATTAAAATCAACAAATAACAGTTTGGGAATTTACATGGATAGGAAGATAGAGTTTTATCAGCTGTATAAAACTAGATAAGATGGAACAATATGGATATTATATATGCCAAGAATGAGTAAGGCAAAATTTCAGTCGACGCACAGATCGGCTGAAATCAATGTTCGGGAAGGATTTCTCAGGCCTAGGTTTAAGCTGTGACGTCGGTACCCTCCGATACGTCCGCGCTATAGTATTTAAAGCGTATCGGTAAAACTGGAGGGGGACACAACGAAAGAGGTTTTGAGACAGACTGGAGGCAGAGTTTCGCCACTACCCATGAATTGTGAGCGGATCGCCAGAAACATTGTTCAGTCCAGTATCTGAAGTCTGAGGGTAAGCGAAATTATGATAACTACCGTGTATAATATTTGTTATTTCAGGTTCATATAGAATTCACAAAATATGCCTGTATAATAGTCATTGATATAATGTATTGTATTTTTAATATGATCTAAACATGTGCATTGTGGATGATTGTTGCTTGTACAAAAATTAATCACAAATAGCCCCACAGCCTAATGAAGATATACAGTATTTATCATATTGCTTTATCGCTTACGAAGATAAAGGCAGTCCCATGGCAGAGATTGTCATAGGGAAATGAAGTGTTAGAAACTTCATCATGGAAGATCCCAGTTTACGAGGCTAAGGTGACTAGTCCCCTTCCTCGCTGCCTTTGCCTTCCCTAGTTCGAGCGCACAACTTTGTACCCATTTACAGCTGGTAAAATGGAGTGTTCCACAGCCAGGTTTCAATTCCAAAACTATGTAATGGTACTACCAAAGAAAGCAACTTGATCGCTTGGTCACTCTCTTTATTTATGTATAAAATTTGTGTAGATGCTAAGAATAGCATCAGTATTTGAATTTGTACTTGATATGGTTTGGAAGGATCAAGTTATAGATCAGAAAGGGATGTATCAGAAGCCTGTGTCGTTCATCCGAGGCACTCCCACAAAAGTGCAGGACCCCAAAGAGTGAACTTCAACTGGTCATTGGCATCCCTACTGTTGGGCCTACTGTTACACCCCCCTAAAGATACGCCCATGGAAAGTCATGTGATATCGCCAATCACTGATATGGCGACACTGATAACGTATTGTTTGGTGAATACGGTAAGGGTGTCTATTGATTATCTGCTAACGTTACTGTTGTGTTGTGGATCTGGTAATGTCTACAGTTGATACCTACATATACGCCACACAGGCAAACACTGTAGAAGTCTACTGGTAAGCGATGCACAGGTTCTCGATACAAATAGACCACGCCCACTCCGGGGCTATTTCTAAATACGTGTTAAGTTCCCTGTCACACTTGTAATACTAAGTGCGTGTGTTGGTTTAGTCGTTTACACCACAGGTACGTACACAAGAGTCATGGATGGTTGTAAACGACTGGTGACATTTCATATGGGTTTATTCACGTCACAACACATTGATGAAATACACATAGAATACCGTTCACAGCACAACACAAGATATAAAGTACCACATAATAACTGCGCACTCGGCAGCTACAATGATATCATGATTCATGGCCTAAAGTACTCTTATTAAACTCAGCGCTATAAAGAATCCTCAATAACAATCCTCTCACAGGAGCTATCATGATTCATGGCCTAAAGTACTCTTATTAAACTCAGCGCTATAAAGAATCCTCAATAACAATCCTCTCACAGGAGCTATCATGATTCATGGCCTAAAGTACTCTTATTAAACTCAGCGCTATAAAGAATCCTCAATAACAATCCTCTCACAGGAGCTATCATGATTCATGGCCTAAAGTACTCTTATTAAACTCATCTCTATGAAGAATCCTCAATAACAATCCTCTCACAGGAGCTATCATGATTCATGGCCTAAAGTACTCTTATTAAACTCAGCGCTATAAAGAATCCTCAATAACAATCCTCTCACAGGAGCTATCATGATTCATGGCCTAAAGTACTCTTATTAAACTCATCTCTATAAAGAATCCTCAATAACAATCCTCTCACAGGAGCTATCATGATTCATGGCCTAAAGTACTCTTATTAAACTCAGGACTCCTCACACAGGAGATAATGGCCTTTAAAGACTGCACACTGCAGTTATAAACATTTCCACAATCATCAAAAACTGCAGTTTCATACTACGCTGTACCCACAGCGAAAAATCCGTCGACATTTTAAATTCAGCACTGTACAGGCATTTCACACTTCCCAAAAAAACACTGTCTTCCTACCCGGTCAAAACGCCCGGAACACTCTCCCTAGATAACACACTCGTCCCGCTCAAAAGCAGACACGAGACTTCCTCACTGTTCACACAACACAAACAATTGCGGGCTAGCAGCGAGCTTCTCTCACTCCGTTCAAAACATTACAGAATAAATATATCAGCGCTTTTCACGCTGTCTGTAATCTGTCTCTCGAAACTATCACGAGATACTCTCTAAATAATTCGATAGCTAACAAGCAACTAAGTGCTATAACTCAAAATCTATTTCAACTACTAACATACTCCAGTTTACTTCCCCTTACACTAAAACTGTTCGTTACATCTTACCTCACCCCCAGAGAAAAAAATTGATTCTATCAATTTTTGACAAATACATCCCCCAAAAAATTAAAAGGACAATGAATCTCTAACATATGTGTCTAAGAATTACTTTAAGTTAAGTTAAAATAAGACATCTACAAAATATAAGCATTAAGTGAAATGTAAAAATGAAGTATCCAATGTAATCAATTAAGCATACCAAAAATAATGCATTACAAAACCAAGTTAAGTGAATACAGCACAACTAAATAGGAAACAACCGATAGTACAAGAAAAGACAAGATCAAGCAAACGAAAAAAATGATCCGTAATAAAAGTAAGTATGAAATCAGAATATGAGGAAAAAAACAATAATATTACATTCAAACAATTTGTTATATGTAAAATAATTACAAATATCACAAGTAGCTACACTATATTAAGTTATACCATTAAAGTAACAATACATAGAATGAAAGTATAAGAAGCGAAAGAAGAAGTATACAAAGAGAATGAAGTGAAACGTAAATAAAGCACGAAATGTAAACAAAATATGAAACCATACTGAAAAGACAATAGAAAAGAAGGAATGGAATGAAGAATAATCAACAACGACAGATAGAAAGCAAAAGGTATGAATATAGAGAACGTTGGTAAAAATATATACTAATAACAATTTAGATCAACAACGTATTTCAAAATACATACAAACACGATCGAAAAGCACAAAACAAAATAACAAAGTATACGTATACTAATACTACAAAAAAATAGTTTATAACTAAACAAAACATAATCAGTAATTTAAACAAGTTATACAAGTTATACATAATCAACAATAAATTATCGACACCACACAAAAAAGTGATAGCATTGCTATAAGACCAACGCATAATCAAGCGCTAATACAACATAACATCCAAAAAAACAAAACAAAAAACTTTCTTTAAAGAACTAACATTACTCTACATATCAAACATAGCACATAGTCAAACGCTAGGCATACACAAAAACAAAAATAAAAAATTACAATGTCTGGGGAAAAAAAAAAAAAAAAATATTTTCCAAAAAATACAGTACAAAAATATTTCGTAATGCTAAGTTACATAAAAATAGTATTTTAATTTAATTAATTCAAATCTATAATTAACAAATTAACAAAAAACTAGCTTTAGCAAAATGAGAGACATATAACAATTCCTGCATCTAAGCAACCACTACACAACACGTGTAAGTTTTTCAAAAAATACGTCACAGAGAAACACATAGAAAAACACACTATTACCAACATACAAGTTTGCAAATACATGAAAACAACGTAATGTATGTTAAGCAAATGCTTAAATCAGATCTCTAGATTTCTCAATCCAATAACAATATCAGCAAACGCTGTTAATTTTCTCTATACAGTTCAATTTAAACTTTTAAATATTTCCGGCTGACAATCACGTTCAGCTTAGCTACAGTGTTATTCAGTTAATAATTTATATCTATCTCCACCTGATATATTAAAAGTAATTATTGTAACATTACAACTAATGAGTATGTGCATAGGGCTAACAAACTCATCATGTACAAAACTATTCTACCCAACACATCTGTAAAACAAAACCAAAAAAAAAAACTTCAAGTTCTACACCAGAGTATAAAAAATAGGCATAAGTTTGTAACCAGTAAGGTTAAATATAAACCTGCTCATTGCATTCATGAATAGTAAACAACACGTCACTACCATCTAACACACTACATATTATCCAAAACACAATAGTATAAAAATAGCATCGAAATGAACTAATTTATAATTAAAACAGTCATACATATCAAGAAAAACAATAGACATCAAATGATGCGTAAAGATGATCATAATATAACAACCTATAATGATCTATGCAATAGAATACATTAACATCTACTGTCCTACTAAACAAACAAAACAAAAAAGAATCAACAGCAAAAAAAAAAAAAAAAAATCTCCATAGGTCTTGCCGACATCTCATAAACACTAGGGGTAAAACGTCCAAAGTATCGTTAGCACGCTGATATGTTTCGCTTGAGAAAACACTCACTCGGGCACAATGTTGACCTATATTCTTGCCGCTACCGTAAACAGCCGTTAACGTAAACAGGAGCGCTGACCCATATCAAGAAGTCGCCTCTGTTCAAAAAATACAAATGAAAATTCCATTTTAATGAATGGTGAAATTTACTACGAACAACGGAGAGGTTAAACAAACAATTACCCCGCACTGTGGTCCGTGTGGAAATCTGGTCACCCCACGATGTCATCGACTCTTCGTTTAAGTTCACAACAACGTGCTGCTCTTTCAAAATCAGAAACATAACAAGCAGTAGTATTTGTGACATCATTATCATTGCTACTTTGCTTAATAACAATGCTTCTAGGCTCATGTCGAGCAAAATTAGCATAATTGCTCTTATTATTCGTCGTTTGATCAAAATATTTATCATCATTTCCTCTTTGTTTGAGACTATTATTATGTCTATAATCCCAGTTAGACTTGTTATGATTAACGTTTCTACTCCGCACAAAAAAATCTGTCAGAAAAAATTATTGCACGATTGAAAACTCTTCTTGTATTTGTCTGTACCATTATTTTCAAAATTCTGAGAATTAAACTGTTGAGATACATTAACTTGTCTCTTATCTCTCTGAGAAGGAAAATTATTATCATATGAATTTCCTTGGTACTTTCTAACCTTAGAAACATCTCTCCTACAAAAACTCTTTCCATTCTTTTCTTTGACAATATGCTTGTTTACAGTATCATCTGCAGATCTATAAGTATCTTTATCGTTACGCCTATAATGGGTTTCATCCTTGGAACCACTACTTATAACTTTATCCCTTGATATCATCTTCTGAGAACTTCCAAAATCAGTTACTCGTTTAATCTTTGGGCTTTTAGCTTGAAATCTATCAGGACTGACTGTTACCTTATCATTCTCTCTATTACACTTCCGCCAAGATTCGTTGCTATTGGAAGCAGAATCAAAAGACCTTCGAAAGTTATATTTTCCTCGAAAAGATATTTGTCTATCACATCTAACCTTTCTATCCGCAAAGATTGTATCGGGCTGGATCTTTGCTTTTTTTTCTTGTTGGTAAACACCCTTCTGTCTAGTATTGTCAACATTGACAGTAGACCATATTCCGCTGTTTAAAATAACATCGAGTAGACCCTCTACCCTTTTTGTACTTTCTGCAATTTCAACATTTTTGTGTGAAATTTCTTCACTTAATTTCCTATTTAATTTGTCAAATGTCAAAACTTTACTTCTCTCCTCTGTTAACAATCTCTCAATCTTAATGATCTTTCTCTCTCTCAGTCGTTAACTCTTCTAATCTCTCTTTTTCATCCATTTCTTTATTTGCATCAATTCGTCGTGCCTCAATTTGACTATCATCATTATCCATAAGTACATCATCTTTTCTTCGGAAATTCTGTATACTTTTCTTTCATTTGGTGACTAAAATTCGCATTGTCACTTAACAGCCTAATAAATGTTTCATTACATAATTTCTCACATTTCTTGGCCTGAACTTTCAATTTCTCATGTATCTCTTTCTTTTTTTTAACTTCTCGAGTGAGATTACCCACTTCATCATCTTTGTCTTTCACCCGAATTTCCAACTCTTTGTTCTTGTTCAATGCTGCATTTAACGCCGCATGTACTTTAGTAAGTTCCGTGTTTGACTTATCTAACTCATTTTCGAGTTTAGAGACTGTTTCGTGTAGTTTACTCACTTCAGTAGTAACTTTTAAACAATTGTCCCTTTCCCTAGGGCACTCTGTTTGTTGACTTTTATTTGTTTCTCACTTCCTAATTCCTTTTTCTGCTCATCAGGAATACCGTTGTGGATCATTTTGAATATATTTTGCATTATCTGTCCGTGTTCAAGTTCAATATACTGTTGTAAAAACACACGAAGGTGCTGTAGCAAATCAATCAAATCCTTAGCCATTATTGAATTACAAAGAAGCTTAAAGTTATGTTCAGCAAATAACTTTAGGGATACTGACACATTAACCAACAAATCGTCCATGATCCATACTCCAAGTCTTGGACCTCTCAATCCCTTTTCATCTCTACCTATTAACAATGCACTCTCCAACATAGGCCTTATATCTGCAGGATTATTATCAAAATCCATGGTGATTTAATCACTCAGTTAACTATATATCTATATCAGTATAATTATTAATGTCGCAAGTTTATGTTTCAAGAAGTTCTGACAATTACCCTTCCATTTCACACAGTTCAGTATGTATACCAAATATATTATTCATAACTTTGTATCATCAATTCCTCTTCCATCTGAGGGAAGTCAACATATATCATACAACCATCAATACTTAGCATCAATACTAAATCCTAATAATATGTCTATATAGAATTAGACAACAAAAACAACAGATTTCAACAGTATAGGAGATGCAAAGCACAGGAAGGCTCGTTGACATAGTTAAGGCGACACAGTTCACACCACAAACATAACTACTTATCTTGAATGAAAACTCTTCTGTTCCTTTCCGTTAACACCCTGGATATCACAAAGTTCAATGGTAAAACAATCGACAACAGAAAGGCATTGGAACTTGACACCTTGATTCCGCTCAGGTCCTCGATTCAGCACGCTACGTGCTAACACACCGCACAGGAAAGCAGGAAATGGGTCACCGTCTGTCAATTTCGTTGAAAGAAGGTACACCACTCGTTCATACTGCCAGATGATTACTTGTACTGGTATACAGACGCCACTGTATATCATGACATCTCATAATCTTGAGTAATAAATTCCTTGACTTGCGAGTTGCGACTTGCGACTTGAGTTAACAGTTCCCAGTTTAACTGATACTGAATAAGTTTTCCTTGGGCCTGGATACAGCTCTCAAATGTGATGTCTGTCTTTCATATACTAACGCCACTCAGGCTACATGCTAACAGTTGTGAATTAATATCACGCGAATTTCGCGGGTATCTGATCCTATAAAACTAGCACACCACTGTTACACCCCCCTAAAGATACGCCCATGGAAAGTCATGTGATATCGCCAATCACTGATATGGCGACACTGATAACGTATTGTTTGGTGAATACGGTAAGGGTGTCTATTGATTATCTGCTAACGTTACTGTTGTGTTGTGGATCTGGTAATGTCTACAGTTGATACCTACATATACGCCACACAGGCAAACACTGTAGAAGTCTACTGGTAAGCGATGCACAGGTTCTCGATACAAATAGACCACGCCCACTCCGGGGCTATTTCTAAATACGTGTTAAGTTCCCTGTCACACTTGTAATACTAAGTGCGTGTGTTGGTTTAGTCGTTTACACCACAGGTACGTACACAAGAGTCATGGATGGTTGTAAACGACTGGTGACATTTCATATGGGTTTATTCACGTCACAACACATTGATGAAATACACATAGAATACCGTTCACAGCACAACACAAGATATAAATTACCACATAATAACTGCGCACTCGGCAGCTACAATGATATCATGATTCATGGCCTAAAGTACTCTTATTAAACTCAGCGCTATAAAGAATCCTCAATAACAATCCTCTCACAGGAGCTATCATGATTCATGGCCTAAAGTACTCTTATTAAACTCAGCGCTATAAAGAATCCTCAATAACAATCCTCTCACAGGAGCTATCATGATTCATGGCCTAAAGTACTCTTATTAAACTCAGCGCTATAAAGAATCCTCAATAACAATCCTCTCACAGGAGCTATCATGATTCATGGCCTAAAGTACTCTTATTAAACTCATCTCTATGAAGAATCCTCAATAACAATCCTCTCACAGGAGCTATCATGATTCATGGCCTAAAGTACTCTTATTAAACTCAGCGCTATAAAGAATCCTCAATAACAATCCTCTCACAGGAGCTATCATGATTCATGGCCTAAAGTACTCTTATTAAACTCATCTCTATAAAGAATCCTCAATAACAATCCTCTCACAGGAGCTATCATGATTCATGGCCTAAAGTACTCTTATTAAACTCAGGACTCCTCACACAGGAGATAATGGCCTTTAAAGACTGCACACTGCAGTTATAAACATTTCCACAATCATCAAAAACTGCAGTTTCATACTACGCTGTACCCACAGCGAAAAATCCGTCGACATTTTAAATTCAGCACTGTACAGGCATTTCACACTTCCCAAAAAAACACTGTCTTCCTACCCGGTCAAAACGCCCGGAACACTCTCCCTAGATAACACACTCGTCCCGCTCAAAAGCAGACACGAGACTTTATCACTGTTCACACAACACAAACAATTGCGGGCTAGCAGCGAGCTATTCTCACTCCGTTCAAAACATTACAGAATAAATATATCAGCGCTTTTCACGCTGTCTGTAATCTGTCTCTCGAAACTATCACGAGATACTCTCTAAATAATTCGATAGCTAACAAGCAACTAAGTGCTATAACTCAAAATCTATTTCAACTACTAACATACTCCAGTTTACTTCCCCTTACACTAAAACTGTTCGTTACACCTACCAAGTCTGATATCAGCAAAGGACAGTTTCAGCAGTATCAAGTTGAACAGATAAGTGTCACTTAGGACACTGACTACCACAATATATGAAACACAGTAAATAGTCAAGTGATGACATTTATCAGAGGACTAAGAACAGTGATATATTTAAAATGAATGCAGTCTAAATAGACAATACTAGGAATTGTGTGACTTAATTTTATATATATATATATATTTCAATGCTCTTTTCCAACTAGTAGAAATAGAATATTAGTGTAATTATTAAACTGTTTTAACTGTACCTGAGGATTTATTCACTTCTTCCATTTTGTGGGTTCAGTGAATGTACATTTTACTTATCCCCTAGAATAAAGTAATCATAAGATAGTCACAGGGAGGAGACACCTTAAATCCTGGTACTACTTCTTACCAACTGGGCCAGGGTTTTCACAGTCTGACTATTTTTATGATAACAATACACCAGTGCTTATTTCTAAGACTGGGGTATTACTTGTAAGGTCGGAACTCTTTACTGGCATACTCTTACATATAAATAATTTTAAATAACCTCCCGCTACACGTGCACATATTTGGCAGACGTTGGAGGCGGCTTGGCCGCGTCCTCAGAAGAGAACCAGATGCCATCACAAGAATAGCTGTGCTATTGACCCCAGAAGAAAAGCAAAAGAAAGGCCGACTAAAAGCAACTTGGCGGAGAGCTGTGGAGACCGAGATGCAAAGAATGAATCAGAGCTGGGGCACTGCACGAAAGATGGCTGCTGGCGGAGCAAAGGGGAGGCAGTTTGTTGCTGCCCTGCATGACGCTCCTAGGCGTGACGTCCACTGACTGCTATAACAGCCAGTAGCAATGGATCCAAAAAGAAGATGAACTTACAGTGTGAGGTAAAAAAAATTATACTATTGTTAGATATGTCAGCGTTTTTACGCGAGGCAGATTTCAGTCAATACCCTTTAGCTCCCCAAGATACATAAGCGTTCAACAAACACATGCCAAGTACTCCTATCACGTGCCATCAGCTCAAGGTATTATTGGTCTTAATGGTAACCTCATGATATGAAACAAACTGCCACAGAAACCACAGCTGCAAGAACGCATGTATGCCTTGGTGCAGCCTTCCTGTAAGTGTTGGCTCCATACTCCACAGGGAGCCAAACAGGGAAATGATGATGATTCCTCAAATCTTACCTTCATCTTGCCTGTCGTCATCAGACATCTTATCGCCATCTATATCGCAGTCGTCATCGCTTCTTGATGTTTCAAACTCACCACCCTTGTGGTGGTCGTTGACTTGCAGGTTCAGTGGCTTACCTGGAAAATTGCGATGCATTAAGACACCACTTAGTGACCTGAGAAGACAGGTAATCGCTAACAAAAAACTCTCACTTATGGTAATGTAAAAAGATATTTTGACTATATTAGCATGAATAGTAGGGTTGCACAGCTGGCATGCCTTTTTTTACAGGCTTTTCTTTAACTTGCAACGTATGTCACCTTCAAATCTTGCAATCGATTTTTCGATCACTTCTAGATGAGCAATAGCTCTGAAACTTGGCACAGTTGTGTATTTCCAATGACAATACAATAATCAGTCGTAAAAACAATAAAATGAATAACATTAAAATTAATATTAATTTTTTTCTAATTGTTTCATCAGTGAAATGGGCGATAACTGCAAATAATCTAGGTGTATTCTTTCCAACCAGATAAATATTGAAACTTCTCCTCCCCCCTCCACACACACACACACTATCGCACGCGCGTGCACAGACATACACGCAACTGAAAACTACATTTAACAAAATGTAATTTACAACTCTTCTCAAAATTTAAAAAATTTAAAAATATTAACTTTCCGTGTAATTTACTGAATAATGAAATCCGCCTCCTGTGCTCTGGACTCGATTATCGCGAACTGATCATGTCATTAGCGGATCGATTACATTTGACTTAAGTGTACAAACAACAAAAACATAACACTAAAAAGAAGAAAAAAAAAATATTTACAAAACCGGCTTTTAATGCACTAAAAAGCCACAAATAATTTTTGACGGAGTTTATAGCTTACAGTCAAAAAATGTAACATCAAATTGACAAAAAGCCTGGGGCGCTGATTCTACATGAAATTAACTTCTGCTTTATACTTCATTAGACACTTATGGATAAAATATATGATAAGCGCTTAAGCGCCCCACGCTTTTTGTCAATGTGATGTTACATTTTTTGACTGCAAGCTATAAACTCCGCGAAAAATTATTTGTGGCTTTTTAGTGCCTGTTTTTAAAATATTTTAATTTTAATTTTTTTATATTCACGATTCACAACAGTAACGAAAGACAATGACGCAGTTCCGACGGTCCGGAGTTAAACACCCTGGTAAGCCTATCGCTTATGTTACTTATCGGGTGTCTGGGGTAGCACCTCTTTCTTTCATTTATAGCATGAATTTGTTTTTTATTGATGACCTGTGCTCTGCTGGTACCTTATGTGGAGACTGGAAAACTGGTGTTGTAAGAGGCAAGCAAAATAGAAGCAGATAACTATTTTCACCATTGAACGTTCGTTGATATACCTCGTAACAGATTTCTCGCGAGGGAGTAAAACTCCCTCTGAATTTACTCAATAAATAATTTTGTTTGATATTAATTGTACACTGAAACATTGGGGAGTTTTACAGCATCACGTTGAGTGTTTTTTATTTCGTTTTTTAGAGTAACATTCAGCCCTCCTTGCCTCAGTATTGTTGCTTCAATCCAATTGCTATTTTTGGCTAGATAAATGCTACGTTCCTATAATCTTAATGACGCAGTTTGTTTCTATTAATTTTTTTTCTCTAATTCAGCCTTTACCATAATGAACAGTCCTCGTTTGAAAAATAAAACCCCATTATCTCTGCTAGTATAGCATGTAAAGTCAGTCTTGCAGTATGGCTCAGAGACATGGCATGTCTCAAAAAGTATTACCTCCAAACTACATATATTTATAAATAGATGTCTCCGACGGATCATCCCTATAAGATGGCCGGATGTAATAACATATATAGAGCTAAGGATAAGATGCGGGCAACAGCCAATACAAATGGAAATTAAGGAAAGAAGGTAGGGATGGATAGGACATACACTCAGAAGAGAGCAATCAAACATAGCCAGAGCTGCCCTTGACTGGATCCCACAAGGGAAAAGAAGAGTGGAGAGGCCAAGGAGAACTTTGAGAAGAACAGTGCAAGAGGAGGCTAAGGAAATTGGAATGACTTGGGCACCGCTGACAAAGACAGCCCAGAATAGAAATCGATGAAGAGCAACTGTTTCAGCCCTATGTTCCAGGGGGAACGAAAAGGAATGATGATGACTTCTGCTAGTAAATTTAATATTTTGAACTAGTGAACCTTGCCAACTTCAGATGATCTCGTTGCATTGAGAAATATATCGACATCAAAAGAAATGAAGCCCGACACAAAAATAGAAATCCTCAATTAAAGTCAGTAATATTGTATGGCTGAGAAGCGTGGCGAACAGTTATAATGAAAACCGCAAAGATAGACTTTTTTAAAAAAAATTCGTTCTTACACAGAATAGAAGGACTGTATTGGAAGAAGATACCTAATGTTGAACTGATGACACAAACCAGTCAATCACCCGTTTAATATGAGATGAGGAGACGACGATAGCTCTGATTAGAATATACACCAATATAACAAGCTCACAGCATTAAAAGGCAGCCTCTGGTCTGGAAACCGCAAAATAACAAAAATAGAAGAATTACACCCCCCCCCCCCCCCCCCCCCCCCACCCCTCCTCAATAACATAAATAAATCCACACGGAGAAGAGAACTGGAGGCCGGTATTAATTGGATAAAACAGACGTGGAAATATTTTAAACGGATGGCACATTCCAGAAAGGCTTGGCATGAATTTATTAACGACTTATACTTCTAGGGGAGATAATGGGTAATGGTGATGATGCTCCTTCCACTTACTCTACAGAGACGTCTCTTGAGGGGAGGAGTGGGAGTTAAATTTTCGTCAAAATAAAAAAAATTAAGGATTTTGGGATTAGTCCATTTTCTGATACTTTATCATCTGAATCTAAATATAACAGAATTAAATGTCAAAATGCATTCTAACAATATGTATTTTGACTTTGAAAAAGGTATGGTATGGAGAGATTTTCTCAAACTCGAGAAAATATGTCTAATTATACCTCGTTTCTTTCGTAGCAACCAAGCTTTCACCCCTACGTATTATTTATTCAGTATTGGGATTCGCCTAAGATCTGGGGAATCCTGTGATGTAGTTCATTTATTTCGGTAACAAAATTATACTCTTGTTGTTGTTGTTGTTTTGAAGAGGTGATGGGTGGAGAGCGGGCACTTAATAGCTGATCGTTATTGCCTCTTCTTGTTCCATCTTGGTCTACCCTGTTCAACCTGAAAATTGGTTATAATTGGGGTATTTAGTGTCATTTTATTTACTAATTTTGTATTCAATTTAAATAACTATTGTCTTTTGCAGTTGCTGATTTTAATTTATATTAGTATTTGTCCACTTTATTTTCTCTTTTGTAGTGTTTATAGATAACTATTGTCCTTTACACTTGGTTTTAATTTGTATTAGTATTTGTTCTTTTTGAGTTGTTGTTTATTTTTAAAAAACCTCGTTGTCTTTCCTTGTCCTATGAGTAGTTAGTAAGTTTTTGTTTTTTTCTTTTGTTTTTTTTTAAAATGATTTGTTAGTTCTTATTGCTTAATTTCTATTTGGTTGAATCCACAAAATTATACCCGCCAAGATCGAGAATTTATAGGTCGCGTTTTTTACCGATTATTTCCATATATGGAGTTCGTCGACATCGGCTTTTTCCGCAAACTATTCTAAACTATCCATTGGCTGTGTGAATCCATGTGACTTGTAACCGCGGTGTTTACACTATGGCGTCGGATTAATAAATTCTGTATACACATTTAGTTAGTTTCATTTTTCGGAACTTTTTGTGTGAAAATACCTCGAAAAAAGAATAGCTTTCGTCATCTAAAACTGGAAAAGGCCAGAGCGAAGCGATGAAACCAAGACAGTGTAGGTAAAAGTCGCTAATTTTGTTATGGTAATAGTACAAAATGAATCACTGTAGAAAGCCAGGCAGTCACATGTGGTGAGGTCACGCACAAAAACATTTACACATATTTGGTTTTGATTTACTCTGTTAGGACTGAGTGGAGGGGGGAAGAAGGTACTATATTTGGATATTGGAAATCTGACTTAATTTTCTTGAATTAATACACAATATGTCCTAATTATAACCCATAAAGGGTTCAACGATATACTTTTTAAAAAAAGTCACATGTGAATAAGCTATTAATTTTTTTAAATTTATATATTTGTAAGCTATTAGTAAACGCATTGGCAGTAAAGAGTGATCACATTTTTCTGGTTTGACAAAATAACATGATTCCACATTATACGATAAATTATCATGGTATTTATAAGCATGTGACATATGTTTCTTGAGCTGTGATTATTTCTTATGTACTTTTTTCAGAACCATATGGTCCCCCTAATGAGCCTAGTCTGCCTGAGGTTATACTGTCAGCTTCAGCTGTAAATGAAGGAGCCAGCACAAGCTCCTCTACAACTTCTACCTCTTTATCCCACACCACGCCACCGTTCTGTAAAAAGCTGGAACTAAGTGCCTCATCGGTGCAAGAAGCTTCAACATCTAACAATACTGTCTCCAGAACTATAGTTGATATGTATGAGATATGTAACCTTGTTAGTCAGCTTGCATGTCCAGAATGCTATGGGAAGCTGTCTGCAGAAATAAGGCAAAGATAGGTCTTGTTTAACACATTAAAGTGAATTGTTGTGTTTGCAACAAAACCGTTGCATCAACGTACACATCATCGGTTGATGAACATAATTCATTCAGTGTGAACAAAGTTGCGGTTCTATCATCGTTGTTATCAGGGATGGGACCCTATAAATTTAACTACTTTGCACAAGGGAGCCGCGCTGGTGTAATGGCTTCGGCGTTGTACTGGCGACCAGGTGTTCATGGTTCAAACCCGGGCGTCGGCGTTTGAAGGAATGTTTACGACCGCAGATTTGACTGAATAACCTGAACGGCTCCTGTGATAAACCCTCTGTGGATGGGAAGGAGCGAAGCTCCTGACCGGGTTGGAAGGAAAGTCCTCAGGTTCCCCAGCCTCGCAATGACATGTCATTGGGCCAAAGGGCTGAAAGCCTAAGTGCCGCTGGTTAAGAAAAAAAAAAAAAAAAAAAAAAAAAACTACTTTGCACAGAACATAGATATGCCTAGCCTGCATCAAAAAACTTTCAACGCAATTGCACAAAAATTGTATTTGCAAACACCAAAACTCGCAAAATTAATATTTGATCATGCTGCTAAGCTCGCTCGCAGCATAAACTGTGCTCAGAGCAATCAACCATATCAGGAAGATATTATGGATATTGGAGTCAGTTTTGATGGCAGCTGGCTCACAAGGGGCCACAGTTCAAAAATTGGTATTGGTTGTGTGATGGAGATCTTGACAGGTCTTGTTATAGATGTCCATGTGCTTTCAAAATACTGTCAGACATGTGCTACAACTGGTTCTTGGTACCAGAAGGAAGCCCCGGGAAACTTCAGCAAATGGAAAGAGGAGCATGTGAAGCAAGGATGGGATATAAACTTTGAAGGTATTTACTTCTGAATCTTATTTTTGGTTTCTCCTTTTCCTTGTCTAAAAATTTAAACTGATGTAATTTTTATTTCTCCATAAGTATCAGTTTTAGTAACACAATTTATTACTTACATGTGTTTGCTTTGCTCCATTGTACTACATTTGCTTCTACATTGTGAAAGTAAGTGTTCAATGTTTGCTTACATCATTATTTTAAGTGTTACTAATTCATACCTTTTCTTCTTTCTAGGAGGTTCAGGTGTGATGGAGGCTGAGGCAGCTAGTGTTTTATGGAGCCGGTCTGTGACACGACACAAATTTCGCTACACCACCATGTTAAGTGATGGTGATAGCAAAGCCTTCAATCAGATCATGGCAATTAAACCATATGGCCCTAATATTGAAATCATCAAAGAAGAGTGTATCAATCATGTAGGAAAAAGAATGCATACAGCTCTTCGTAATTTAGTTGCTGATTGCCACAAGCAAAAAGTTACGCTTGGAGGACGTGGCCGTGACCGTCTGACAGATGTAGCCATCCGAAAGCTTGGCATTTATTATTGCAAGGCTTGTACTAATGAGTCATTTTTCTCATGTTTCGCACTACTACTACTACCACCACTACTACTACCAATACTACTAATACTACTACTACCACTACTACTACCACTACTACTACTGCTACCACTACTACCACCACCACCACTGCTACTACTACCACTACTACTACTACAACTACTACTAAAACAACTACTACTACAACAACTACTACTACACCTACGACACTACTACTACTATATTACTATTACTACTACTTTCTGTCCTGCTGCTACTACTAACACTTCTACTACTACTACTTCTACTACCACTTTTACTACTACTATTACGACTACTACTACTATTACTTCTTCTGCTCCTGCTACTTCTTCTGCTCCTGCTACTACTACTATTACTTCTTCTGCTCCTGCTACTACTACTACTAATACCACTACTACTAATAAGGCTTGGGCTATTACTACTACTACTACTACTACTTCTGCTCCTACTACAACTACTAATACCACTAACACTACTACTTCTACTACCACTATTACTAATACCACCACTACTACTACTACTAATACTATTACTACTACTACTACGACTTCGACTATTACTACTACTATTACTACTACTTCTGCTCCAGCTACAACTACTAATATCATTACTACTACTTCTACTACTACTACTGCTACTACTTTTGCTCCTGCTACTACTACTACTAATACCAATACTACTACGACTTCAACGACTGCTACTTCTACTAGTACTACTACTAATACCACTACTACTTCTACTTCTACTACTACTAATACCACTACTATTACTACTTCTACTACCACTACTACTAATACCACTACTACTACTACTTCTGCTCCTGCTACAACTACTAATACCCCTACTACTACTACTACCACTACTAATAATACTACTACTACTACTTCTACTACCACTACTACTAATACCACTACTACTACTACTTCTACTACCACTACTACTAATACCACTACTACTACTACTTCTGCTCCTGTTACAACTACTAATACCCCTACTACTACTACTACTACTACTACTACTACTTCTACTACCACTATTACTAATACTACTTCTATTACTACTATTACTACCACTTCTGCTCCTGCTACTGCTACTAATACTACTACTAATATTACTACTATTACAACTAAAAATGTCAGCCCTTACTGCTATTAGTGTTTCTAAGACTATGAGCATTAACTTACTTGCTTCTTCTGGCAGACACTGAGATATTCGTGAGTCCATTACAGATGATATCCCATATATTGCTAAAGAAGGCAGTCTCTCTTCTCTTGGTCTGCAGGATTTTAAAAAAAAATAATAACAATCTGTTATCGCTCATGCCTTGCACACATACACACAGTGCCGGATTACGGACAACTGATGCCCTAAGCACAGCCCAACAATGGTGCCCCCTCAGCCCTTCCATTGCTTAACTGACAAGACATTCTCTCTTCTCTCTTCTTTTTTTAACCAGCGGCACTCGAGCTTTCCAGCCCTTTTGGCCCAATGACATGTCATTGCGAGGCTGGGGTGACAGTGGACTTTCCTTCCAACCCGGTCAGGAGCTTCGCTCCTTCCCATCCACAGAGGGTTTATCTGCAGGAGCCGTTCAGGTTATTCAGTCAAATTCCCGGTCGATGCCACTTCTACAAATGCTGGCGCCCAGGCTTGAACCTTGAAAACCTTGTCGCTAGCGCAACGTCTTAACCATTACACCAGCGCGGCTCCCACTGACAAGACATTAAGACTCAATAAGTACTGAAGGTGAAATAAGAGATTGAAAATTCAGTTTCTTCCAGGCCAGACCCCACTGAAATTCACGCAGAAAAACGTTAGTAAGACAAATATACTGAACTCTAGGTCTGTGTCTGACACCTTCAAACGTTTAAACTTTAGTCAATCACCATACCAAAGAAAACGTTTTTTTAACTATTCAGATTAAAGTCGAACACGGCAGATAAGGACAATCACACAAAAATTCGACTGAAGTCGAGTGTGGCAGTGAAAGAGTTGAGAGTTAAGGGCATGATAGCTAGAGGGAAAAAAACTATGGTGCTTCCCTTCCTTGGTGCTTATTTTGTTTAATGGTTAATCCAGCACTGCAGACACACAAGAATGCAGGCATAAAAACACATAATTGCATACACAAACACGCACATGTACACACAAATATACACATATGTACACATGAACACGCGAACAAATACACGTGCATGCATACACAATTTATAAATAAGAAAAAAAATGCACACAAACAAATTTATAAATAGAAAAAAAATCTTGTAAACATACACAAAGACGTACATGCAACATAGAATCACGCGCATGCAAGCACACATAAGCAGACATTCACATACACAAATATATACACACAAATACCAAAACAAAACACACACACATGCATGCATACAAAGACATAAACATACACGCATACAAACACGCCAATGGCCACACACAAACAGACACACATTCACATACACAAATATATACACACATAAATACACTCACAATTACGCTTACAAATACACGTACAAACACACATCATCATCATCTCAACCCGTAACTCGTCATGGGTCGTAGGGGTGCCATGGTGGAAGCATCAGCAGACAGGGTCCTCCACTGCTCTCTATCCTCAGCAATGCGTATCTGGATCCGTCAGCATCCTCAGCAATGCGTACAAGTGTGGAAAAACCGTGCCCTGTCCATTCTTTGATGTTATCAGCCCAGGATTTTCTTTGCCTTCCTCTTCTCCGTTTACCTTCAACTGTTCCCTGGAGGATCGTTTTCGAAAGGGAGTCATGACGAGTTACACGCCCAAACCAGGCAAGCTTTCGACGTTTCACTACTGACAAAAGTGGTTCTTGGTGGCCTGCATACGTGTTTATTTTCTCTCTAACATAGACATTTGTTTTGTGCTCTTTACAGCAAATGCGCAAAATTCTTCTATAATAACATTTATACTCGATAGCCTGAATCCTTCGCTTCGTATCTGCAGTGAGTGTCCAGCCCTCACACCCATACAAGAGAATAGATAATACAAGTGATTTGTATAATTTGATCTTCACAGGAAGACTGAAGTTACTTTTCCAGATCACATTCAGCCTTGTCATGGCAGCTGAAGCCATCTCAAGTCTTGTCTTGATTTCTTTACTTGATCTTCAATCACTACATATAGTGGACCCGAGATATTTAAAGGTGTTCACTTATAAGTACATATAAAAAACACACATATAAGTACACAAATTCACAAATATGCACACATGCAACCGCACACATAAACACACACAACCATACTCAAAACACACACATTATGTCTGTAGCACGAGGCAGATAACAAGAACACTGCCACATGCCTTGTCGTAGAGGTCATCTAAGCGGGGTTGTGCATGATGCTAGCAGGCGCATCATGTGAAAACAAATATATATTTAAAAAAAAGAAATTTTAACTTTAAATTTTACAAGTAAGAAATAAGGTAAATGTAGTCCCATATTAATACTGCCGTAGGGCAGTGAAGTGGTAGAGACTGCGCACTACTTGTTCGGGGGTATGAAGTGGTAGAGACTTTACACTACTAGGTCGGGGTATGAAGTGGTAGAGACTTCACACTACTATGTAGGGGTATGAAATGGTAGAGACTTCACACTATTAGGTCGGGGTATGACGTGGTAGAGACTTCACACTACTAGGTCGGGGTATGACGTGGTAGAGACTTCGCACTACTAGGTCGGGGTATGACGTGGTAGAGACTTCACACTACTAGGTCGGGGTATGAAGTGGTAGAGACTTCACACTACTGTGTAGGGGTATGAAATGGTAGAGAATTCACACTATTAGGTCGGGGTATGACGTGGTCAGATGGCCGTCTGTTTAATCTTTCAAGGCTGAAGGCAAAAACAAAAATAAAAAGGGTCACTATAAGAGACTTGTTGTTCGCTGATGATGCTGCAGTCGTCACTCAAAGCCAACAGGAGCTTCAGAGCTTGATGAATCGCTTCACTAAAGCATGCAAGGACTTTGGCCTCACAATAAGTCTAAAGAAAACGAATGTGCTGAGTCAGGATGTGGGTGCTGCACCAGTTATCACCATCGATAACTATGAATTGGCAGTGGTGCACCACTTCACATACCTAGGGTCTACCATCAATGACAAACTCTCACTGGATACAGAAATCGACAGCCGCATTGGCAAAGCTGCAGATACCTTTGCCCGCCTCACATCGCGTGTTTGGGGAAACTCTAAACTCACAATGAAGACCAAAGCCGCGGTATATAATGCCTGCGTCACCAGCACACTCCTATATGGCAGCGAGACCTGGACGACCTATGCTAAGCAAGAAAGAAGGCTCAATACCTTCCATTTGCGGTGTCTACGCCGCATCCTCGGCATCTCGTGGAAAGATAAAGTGACAAATGTCGAGGTGTTGTCACGTGCTGGCCTTCAAAGTATGTATACGCTTCTTAGACAACGCAGACTTCGCTGGCTTGGGTTCTTAAAATCGCTTTGTGTGAATTGATACTCACGTAGATGAGTTCTGCGCATGTCAAAAACAGGGAGTTCGTTCTGTGTGTTCCGCCCAGCTGGGCAGTTTAGAAATGGTCTGAGTAGCGAGCGGACGCAACCTGCGTCTTGTGATTTTCTGAGGGAAATACATTGTCTTTGTGAGTTAGTTAACTAACTAGACTATTTCCCAGTATTATTCAAGCCTGCCTGGAGGCATATGTTCGTGGTTGATTTCCGAAGAAAGGTAATTCCTCTTGTATCGAACTTTTTGCTATCATCTAGAAGTTCGTCATTTTGTCGCTCCTTGCTCGCCTGTGTGATTTAATATGGAGAGGTACTTTGACTAGGATTTTCGCCACCGGTATCTTTATACCTGTAATAGTTATATATATATGGGTCGCTCTAAACCAACAAGACTATTGTCTGTGTTCCAGGATTCGTTATATCAGAGATCACGTCCAAGTCAGATGGTTAGACTTAGAAACGTTATAAAGGTCGGTATGACCTGTATGCCCAGTATGCTATTCACGTGCAGACAGTAAACGGACTTATTGTATACATCTGATCTGCTAGCATCAGAAAGGGAGCATTTATTGTTGTCTATGAACATTGAAGATCTGCAGCTGACACTGTTGCAGAAGTTATATATATATTATTTATACAGCTTCACGAACCAGAACTTTATGATATCTGTTCACAATACAACTATTGAGTATTGAATCCTACATGACTATCAGTTAATATGATTTTGAATGCTGCATTCGTTATACTATGCTGGTGATGACATAAATATCATGACTGTTTTGTGGCGTGCAATAAATGGTATAAACCTAAAGCGAAGTTACCATTTCTATGACTCTACACGTCATGTTGCCTGTGGTGTACCCTGTGAACTGTTCTACTGCAACACACACACAGCAACATTCTAAATCAGAGAAGACACCTACATCTTGCACTTTAATACCAGGTGTCGATAGGGGTGGCAAGTGGTCGTCAATCTTATAACGGAGCTAACGTACCTGGCATTTTTTCTGGCGCACCATTATCATTTCAGCTCAAATCCACCCTTATCATTTTTGGTGGCCATAGGTTGGTTTACTCTGATACCAGCTATCAAGGGGGTCAACAAACCCAGACATCATCATCAAGCTTTCAAAATTACAGTTCAACTCACTTCCTTCAAGAAAAGCTACTTTTGATGAAAGATTTTGAAAGTACCCGGCGTTGCTGAAAGTTGGAAATTGTTTCAAAATACCCGGCGTTGCTCGTCAAGTTGGCAGTTTTCCTGATCTGTTAGGAAGAAGGACAAGTGCCGTAACAACTGTTCCGGTCTCAGACGTACTGTTGCGGGTTCAGAAGGTCAAGTGCCGGTTTGAGCAATTTATAACATTCAGAAGGTCAAGTGCTCAAGTCAATTTGTAGAATTCAGAAGGTCAAGTTGGACTGTGCGAATTTCCTACTGTGAAATTTGCTAGCGACAATCGTTGCTATATCTGTTTAGTTGTGACGAGTTGTGCTTTATTTTCGTTTTTTGTATATTTTTTTTTCTCCTCTCTTTCTTTCTGTTTTTTAGTTTCGATTTCATTGGTTTGTATTTGTAGGTCTCATCTTTTCTATTATTCAGTTCTTTACGTAAATTTTTGTGTATACACTGTAGCGTCATTTGTTTGTCATATCTTCGCATTTTGTCATCACATTTCTTTTTAGTTTCGCTGTTTATTTATTTGACTTATGCGAATGTTTTCGTATTGTTTGATCTTTGTTATTGTTTACATTAACTCTGATCTTTGTTATTGTTTACATTGACTCTGATCTTTGTTGTTGTTTACATTGACTTTGATCTTTGTTGTTGTTTACATTGACTTTGATCTTTGTTATTGTTTACATTGTTGGTGACCTTTGTTATTGTTTACATTGTCTTGTTATTGTTTGCATAGTTCTTGCATAGTTAGCTTTCACTATTGTTACATATATGCTCATGCACTATTGATCTATAGTGCACTTATCATAACTAACTGGTGGTTTTTTGCTTATGCACTATTGTAGTGCAGTTATGATAAATAACTGATAGTTATGCACTGATTTGGGTAGTGCACTGATGATTAAGAGGTGACTTGTGATATTATTATACATTTGATAATACAAGTTGGTGTCAAGTCTTGTTTCCCACAGAGATTGGAGTAAACATAGTGATTATACAAGCACTTTATTAAGTCTTGTTGCTATTAAGATTGAAATAAGATAATTAATTATTTCAGGTTCTGTACTCACATTTTAGACATCATGTCTACATTTGAGTACTTTATTGAGCAGGGTAAAGCCCTTGGGAAGACAGGTGATAAATTAGAAGAATTTGCGACTGTTCAATATGCCAAGGCATTGAAGTCGGAAGAAAAGAAAATGAAAGAACAAACTGAACAAAAGAGAATAGATGCTGAAAATTTAAAACTGCAGATGCAGGTAGATGAAAAAAGATTACAAATGGAAATGGAAAAACAAAAAAGAGAAGCAGAATCTCAGGAGAAGAGACTTCAGGCTGAGGCTGAAAATAAGAGACTTGAAAAAGAGGCTGAAAATAAGAGACTTGAAAAAGAGGCTGAAAATAAGAGACTTGAAAAAGAGGCTGAAAATAAGAGACTTGAAATAGAGGCTGAAAATAAAAGATTAGAAAAACAAGCTCAGGCTGAAGAAAGAAAGTTACAGGCTGAGGCTGAAGAAAGAAGGTTACAAAGAGAAGCTGATGAGAGAAAAGCAAAAATGGAGCATGAAGAAAAACTCATAGCTTTAGAGTTAGAGAAGTTAAAGTTATTGAACGCTGGTAATGCTAATGATGCAAATAAGGTGTCAGATAAGACTAATGCTAAGGATTTCAAGCTTAATCTACCAGCATTTAATCCCTCAATCGATGATATAACATTTTATCTAGATAGATTTGAAAGTGCATGTAATAAACAACTATGAGGTTGTCAGGGCGGCATTGTTAAAGAAGTACCAACTTAACGAGGACGGATATCGTCTTAAATTTAAAAACATGTTACCAGAAACTGGAGTTGAATTCTCTGAATTCATCTCAAGCATACGTCTTACTTTTTTACGATGGATTGAGTTGTCTAAGACAGAAAGTACATTTGAAGCCCTCATGGACTTACTACTTAGAGACAAGGTTATGTCTTCTGTTAATGAAGCTTTTCTTTCTTTTCTTCATGAGCGTAAGCCTAAAAACATAAAAGAAATGGAAGAATACTGTAGCCAGTATGTTACTGCGCATCCGCACATAACCATTAGCAACTCTAAGGTGAAAGAAGGTCTGCCAGTTGCTTCGGCAGCACCTTATGGCCCAAATTTTATGCGTAAATTTCAGGGTAGCCAGCAAAATTTCAATAAAAAGAGTAACCGTAATTATGCCCAGAATCATAGTAATCAATTCCAGGGTGATTCTTCTTCCCAGAACTGGAGACAACCTAATACTACACGTTATTCTACTCCGGTTAACTTTAGAAATTTTCACAAAGGTAATCGGCATAGAGGGAAATATTTTTTGCAGAGACCTCAATACCAAGATAATAGAGGTTCTCAACAGCATAGAGATGGTAATGACAGTTATGGAAACTGGAACTCAAACCAGGATAAAAATTACAGTAGGGACTTTAATGATAATTGCAGAGGCAATAATGGTCGCGGTAGATCGCAACATAAGAGAAAAAAATATCAACAGACAAACGCTGTTCAACAAGAATCTCAGGGAGCAGATAAAGAGATTAATAATGATAAAGACCATAATGCTATCGGATGCTCATCTTTTGATTTTGGTAGAGCAAATAAATGTATCCAATGCAGTACTTTATTTGATCCGAAGACCGTTAGTACTCTAAGCTGTGGTCATCCTTTGCCCGCTCTTCCTGCTAATGTTGCTCATGATGGGAGAGGTTCTCTTATATTACATAAGGGGCTTGTAAATAGTAATCCAGTCTCGGTGTTGTTTGATTCTGGATGTACTACTGTCGGCGTTAGGCAATCTCTTGTAGATCCATCCTGTGCTACAGGAAAGGTCATCAAATGTGTCACATTTGGTGGCACGTTGGAAAATATCCTACTGCCATAATACATATTGCTACTCCTTTCTTCACGGGAGAGGTCCCCGCGTGTCTACTTCCAAACCCTATTGCGGACCTTATTATTGGTCGTATTCACGGAGTTAGGGAATGTACCCCACAGCAGATTGCTGTTTGGGAAGAGCAAAACATTGAAGCTACCAATGCGGTGGTCACAAGAGCACATGCTCTGGATCCACCTCAAACTTCATTAACTAATAATGATGAAGTAAATGACCAAGATAGTCACTTGACTATTACACGTGACTCATTTATCAAATTGCAAGAAGAAGATCCTTCTTTACAAAAATTCTTCATTCTAGCAAAAAACGGTGATCCTAATCAAAATACTAATAGAAAGTCTTGGATTTCTATGAAGAACGGCGTACTTGTACGTATAGTACAAGACTCGACTACGTCCACTCATTCACAAATTCTTGTGCCTAAGAGCATGAGATTGCAAATATTGCAACATGCTCATGACTCGCAATGTGCTGGACATATGGGTTTTTCCCGTACAAAGTCGAGAGTTCTTGCGGCTTTCTTTTGGCCATTTGTGAGCAAGGACATACGAATGTACTGTCGCTCTTGCAAAGTATGTCAGGAGGTCAAATCTAAAGGACCACGACATGCTGCGCCTATCCAGGCTGCTGACCTTCCTATTCGCCCTTATCAAAAAATGGGCAAATAGAGATATATCGGTTCCTTTTATTGGAATTATGTCGGCTAGAGGACAATCAAGATATTTTCTCGCTTGGGTTTTCCCGGAGAAATATTGTCAGACCATGGCACTCAACTTATATCAGACACTATGTACTGGTAATTGCTATGATACACATTAAAGGTCT
>JAMPIV010006707.1:0-2500 GCA_024509875.1 Oreohelix idahoensis
CTGATCTGCCTGGAACTCCCAGTCTACCCCCTTACACCGCTCTTACCCCACCCACCTCCATATCCACAAGACTTCCACTGTACCCTATACGCAACTCTCCAGCTAGGCTCTTTCCTACACTCTAGACCCATCTTTTTTATGATAATATAAGCTACCGGTTTGTATTTTTGCATGCAGTGTCCCTTTAACCCCAGCAATACATCCCCTCACCTCCTCGCCATACCGGTCGCTCATCTCCACTCCCATTCGCCAGCGACCTCGGAACAGTCACTTCCACCAACCCACACTCCCCCACCGTCACGCTGTCTTTTCTAATCCGACTTCTTTCTTAACCTTATACCTCCCTTATTCCATCCCCAGTCCAACATCCTCAACAGTACCTCTTTTGATTTCTGGGTTTTTCTTTCTTTTATTTTTAAGTGAGGGGAGCTCCTTACTGGTACTCAAAGATCCATTCAAGTTCCCATTTCAAATAATGCGAAACACAGCTTTGCCTCAAAGCCGGCTCAACCTTCCCTCCTTCCTTTGCCTTTCCCCCTGCTCTTTACTTCTTTCCCTTCCTGCACAGGAACCTCTCTCAAGAGAAGGTTAGGAAAGAAAACCGAGGTTTTCTGCACAGGAAAACCCCTTTCCCTAAAAAAAAAAACAGTGCCCAGGTTTTTTTTCTCTCTTCTTTTTCCTTTTTTCTTTTTTTTTTTCTTTTTTTTTTTTCTGCCTTTCTTTCTTCTTTTCTTTTTTCCATTTTTTTTTTTTTCCCTTTCTTCTCCTCCTCCTTTCCTTTTCCTTCTCTTTTTTTTTCCATGTTCCTTTTTTCTCTAATTTCTGTTCCCTTTTTCCCTTCCCCCTTTTCTTTTCTCTCGCCTTCTCTTTCCCACCCATGCACTTTCCCTCCTTTCCCACCCCCCTTTTTTTTCCTCTCTCTTCTTCCTTTTCTCCTTTACTTATTTAATATCCTCTCCTCCTCCCCTTATACTTTTCCTTCTGTTTCTTTTTTCCCCTCTCCTTTCACTCCTCCTTTTTCTTCCTTTTCCCTTTTTCATTCTTCTCATTTTTCCCTTTTTTTTTTTTTCTGTCTCCCTTTTTTTTTTTCTTTTTTTTCCAAAAATTTTATTTATTTATTTTTTTTTTTTTTTCTTTTTTTTTTTTCACAAGGCCCCTTTTAAATTACGTCAACTTTTCTCCTCCTCTCACCGACTTACTTCAATTTTCACTTCTTTCTAATTTCCTACAAAAAAAAGCACTCTTCCTTAAAAAAAAGCTGCAACATCGTTGAACATTAAGGGGTAGGGGAAGTTGCATTTTTTGCCTCAGTCGCCGCAAAATTGTAACTCGTGTCTTTCTAAACTTCATTCCTAAATTTTCTACACCTCACAAGATATTTCCCCCTGACTGCTTGTATTTTTTTTCTTCAGAGGACCAAAACCCTCGGTCTCCCTTCTTTCCAAAAGGTCTTTCGTTTTTGCTTACCTTTCCCAGCCGACCCTCTCTAATTCTCTTCTAATCTTCAAGTGTCATCTCCTGACTATAGCTCTAAAATGTATGCCTCATACAACTTAACATAAGCTAATTCTAATCCTTCTCTACCTAAGGATTTCGTCCTAAAAAAATCTAATAACGAACGTATCTTCTTCCTTCTCCTTTTCTCCGCGTGCTTCAAAATTCTTTCCTGCTTCTAAAACAAAATCTTCCCGCTACCCATCCTGTGTATCTATCTACTCTTCTCCCCTCCCTTCATCCTCCATCTCCCTTTATATTTCTTTCGACTTCCCCTATCTTCCTCACCTTCCCTTGTTCTGGGTATTACTCTGTACCCTTTTCCTTCCAGGATCTTACCTCACTTGATTTCTATTATTTTCTCTTTCTTCTTTATCCCATTCCTCTTTCCTCCCTCACCATCTTCTTCTTCACCCCTTTTTCTAACTTTGATCTTCCGTCTTCTGTCTCTTCCTTCTTCTCCCTTTTCATTCCTTCCTTCCTTTCTTTCTCATTTCCTCCCTATCCCTCTCTTTCTCCCTCTCTTCTTTCTTCTTCTTCTTCTTCTTTTCTTCTTTTCTTTCTCTTCTTCTCTTTTTCTTTTCTTCTTTTATTCTTTTTTTTTCTAATCTTTTTTCTTTTTTTTCTTTTTTCTCTTTCTTTCTTCTTTCTTCTCCTTCTTCTCCTTTCTTTTCTTCCTTTTTCTTCCACAAAAAGCTTTTTTTCTTTCTCTTCCTTTCTTCTTCTTTCTTCTCACTTTTCTTTTTCTTTTCTTCTTCTTTTTTCTTTCTCTTCTTCTTCTTCTTTCTTTTCTTTCTTCTTCTTCTTTCTTTTTCTTCTTCCTTTCTTCTTCTTCTCTTTTCCTTTCTTTTCTTTCTTCTTCTTCTTTTTTTTCTTCTTTTCTTCATTTTTTTTTTTCTTCTTCTTCTTTCTCTTCTTTTTTCTTTTTTTTTCTTCTTTCTTTCTTCTTTTTTTTTCTTCCTTCTTCTTCTCTTTCTTCTTTTCTCTTCTTTTTTTTCTTTCTTTT